>JAOUQT010311224.1:0-14991 GCA_025769995.1 Xyliphius kryptos | reverse complement strand
CACACACACACACACACACACACACACCCACACACACACACCCACACACACACACACACACACACACACACACACACACACACACACACACACAAATATTACACCAAATGAAAACAAGCATTTAGGCTTAGACCCATTGAGCAGCAGAACCTACAAATAAACTAGAAGAATCCAAAGAAAAAACAACAGAAACAATATGAAGCTACATTTAAACAGTGGAACCCAAACACAAATGAGTAGAACCCAACAGAAAACAAAAAATGTGACTTGTATAAACCAGAAATACCCAAACGGAGACCGACAGAGCGGTCTAACTCAACAGGCACCTACAAATAAAGCAGAAACAAAAAAAAACCAACAGAAACAAGCAACATGTAAACAGTGGAACCCAAACCAACAGAACCCTAACACGCATGAGTAGAACCATAAAGGAACCATAAAAAAGCTACACAAATAAACCAGATGAAACCAAAGAAAAAACGGGCAGAACCACCAAAACAAAACCAAAAAAGAACCAAAGAAATTAATTCATTATGTCCTGCTTATTCCTCTATTAGGGTCTCGGGCGCTGGGCGCACGCGCGCACACACACACACACACACACACACACACACACACAATACAGGGCAATTTAAAGCATTAAATTTACCTTGAAGCCTTGTTTTTGGAATGTGGGAGGAAACTGGAGAACACAGAGAAAACCCATAGTGACACGATTAAGATTCGAAACTTGAATACCCAGTGCTGAGAGGAAAACATGCTAACTATTAAGCCACAGTGCCACCTGGACCAAATAAATTTAAATAAAGCCACAAAAGTTTACAGATGAAACCAATCACCGGTCAGCGGCACTAAAACAAAAACTGTCACAACTCAAAAAAGCTACACAAATAAACCATACGAAACCAAACGCCGACCCGCAGAACTCCAGCAAAACCAAGTGGAACTTGATTGAGAATCAAATCTCACTTATAAGTCATAAGTGAGATTTGGTTCCTATCCCAGCACATCGTCCTGTTACATTTATCCAAAGGGACTTACAGGTATCCGACAAGGTTGAGACAAACCCCTGGTGCAATGAGGGTTAAGGGTCTTGCTCAAGGACCCACATAGGTACCTTCAGTGGAGCTGGGATTTGAACCCACAACCCTTAGATTGCTAACCCAACACCCGAACCACTGAGCTTTTTCACCCACAGAGTTAAAATGTATTGAGTGCTGAATCTGTGCGACTCTGCAGCAGAACAGTAATCGGTTATGACTGGAGAAGAATGTTTAAGTAATGCGCCGTGTTCTCTTGTGATTGCGCTGCTGACCCGGAAACCACTGTAATTAACTGCACCTGCAATTAGCAGGGTAATTAGCAAGTTGTAATTTTAATGAGCGCTAATCCATTACCAGGTAAAGAGGCTGATACTCACTGAGGCGAGAATCAGGTCTTGGTTCCGTGTGAAGAAAACAAGCTTCGGAGTGAGAAGATGACAGAATCCATGGTGAACCCAGACAGACCGGTCTGGAATCAGAATGAGCAGCGTCTGCACGCAGCAGAGTGACAACGCACTCTTCAACTATCCCGCGGTCCAGCCATCCATCCGTCCATCCATCCATTATATTCTGCTTATTTCTCTACGAGGGTCGCGGAGGGGTTCCTCATGCCCATCCAGGAAAGAACATCTCGGGCACTGGGAAGATACACTCACACCCACACCCACACACACACTATACAGGGCAATTTAGAGCATATAATTTACCTGGAATCCATGTTTTTGGAATGTGGAAGGAAACCGGGGAACCCGGAGGAAACCCACACGGACAGGACATGGAAACTCGAACCGGAATTCAAACTGGGAATCCCCAACACTGAGAGGCGAACGTGCTAACCACTACGCCACCGTGCCGTCCCATCCCGCAGTCTATAGGGTTTAACAGCAAGATTGTGAGGTGGCGAACCCAAGCCCTCGAAGTCTCCCTACTGCTGCTATTAAAAACAACATACGTCACACTGTACTCTGCTTATTGTTTAAGGTTTTCTTAATAATAATATATTTCTGGATGGTGGATACCGGTGATGGAGGAGAGGAGAGCAGTGGGTATGAAATTCTCCTTCATATGGAGAGAGTCAGCAGCTCTGTACAGACCAGGAATTTGTCCTGAAGTAATGTGATGTCCTAAAAAATGGTTTGTAGGACGGCTTCTTAAAGTTGGCGTGGAAATAAAAGCAGTAAGAAAAAATGGGTTAAGGCTCAAAGGGAAAATGAGAAAGGACTAAAAGACAAAAAGTTATATCATCCTCATACACACGGCATCAGAACGTATTAATACACAGTTTGAGAAGAGAAACCCCACAGGTGATGGGACGTCTGCAGAGTTTATAATGCAATAAATACAACAAAGCCATGGATTATATACAGCGGTAGGTTTTCCACCTTAGGGTAGACGCTTGGGCTCTTCCAGCATGAAGGCAAAGTCAGTAAAAGCACCGTTAGATGAGATTAATGGGGAAGAACCTGACCTCAACTCCATCGAGATGAATCCAGACAGAGTGTGAACCACTACCCTGTACATGCTCTTCTGGATAAAAGGGCAAAGGTTCCCACATCCACACACCTGCAAAATCTCCTAGGACTGGACTGATGTCAGATGTCTTGCTATAACTGATCTCGGGGTCTTTCCCGGCCATGTTCATGTTAAGAATCCATTCCGGACCCATCTTTCTCTTAAAGTGACGACAATCGCAAAACGAATGAATGAAATTCAACTCTGTTGTATCTGCAGCATCCAGCAACCCATTTTCATTTGGTTATCAGATCTCTATCAGACACGATGAGATGGAGAGACTACATGTAGGAAGCCGATAGCTTTGATTCAGAAGCGAGATGAACATGTCTGATATCACAGAGCCCGGATATCTCATCCTGGATCTAATCAGGAATTCTTTTCGGCACATCTCCTTGAACATGTCGCCTGTATGGAAGTAAAAGCCACCAAAATAATCCCAGTGGGCACAGTGCTGACTGTGATTGGAATTATTTACCAGGCTGTTGACCAGATGGTTCCAGTTCCACAAAAGGACACTGAGGAGTTCAGGACTTTCAGAACAATGCATCTTTTTACATTTACATATTTAGTTGATGTTTTTTTATCCAAAGCGATTTACAAATATACCAACTTGGTTGGGATCAGAACACAGGGTTGATGCAGAACTCTGGAGCAATGAGAGTTAAGGGTCTTGCTCAAGGACCCACATTGGTGACTTCAGTCGAACTGGGATTTGAACCAACAACCTTCCAATTGATAGTCCAAAACCCTATCCACTAAGCTACCACTCTCTGAGTTTCTTTTCTTCCAGGCAAAGACATGGTTTGTATCCTTAATCTTTCAGTTTCTCTGTGTGTCTGTCCTGTGATGGACCCAGCATTTACCTTGAGAGCTATTGGGTACCTTACTTTACTTGAAAGTCTTTGGGGTCAGAGAACAGCATCAGTAATGATACAGCTACCAAAAGCAAGAGCCTTGTTCAAGAACCTACTCTGGCAACTCGGAAAACAGACCACCGGTGTAGATAGTACAACATAATAGCCACTCCCACTTTCAGAGCCACTCCCACAATTTGTAACAAGACTGTAATTGTGTGTGACTTTAGTGCTCATCTAATGCAGAACCCTGAAGCAAAGAGAGTTGGTGGGTCAGTGGAACTGGGATATGAACCCACAACATTTAGATTGATATTCCAACACCCTATCCACTGACCTACCACTCCCTAGATGTCTTTTCTTCCAGGCAAAGACATGGTTTGTATCCTTTGTCCTTTGCCGTTTCTTTGTGTGTCTGTCCTGTGATGGACCCAGCATTTACCTTGTGAGCTAATGGGTACTTGGGAGTCTTTGGGTTCAGTGAACAGCATCAGTAAGGATACAGCCACCAAAAGAAAGAGCCTTGCTGAAGAACCTACTCTGGCAATTCGGGAAACAGACCACCAATGCAGGTAGTGCAACACAATAGCCACTCCCATTTTCACAGCCACTCCCACACTCTGTAACAAGAAATTAAAAGTTGTGTTACTTTTGTGCTCATCTTTAAAAAAAAAACCCACCAAAACCACAAAGTGATACAACCTCCTTATCCCCATCTTACTTTGGTCTTTGGTGTAACTTTAAAAAACTTGCCATTGAACATGCTGTTTGGACCCCGAGTGACACCTGGCATCATGAGAACTACAAATTGATGACTTCAGGAGACTACACTTAAATACGACTCACGTGCTTTTAGTTCTGATGCAACGCTTTCAAACAGACTCTTGCAGACAGCTTTCCTGCTTTCACTCCACACTTGATGCTTCTGTATGTCGTTATGGTTAAATATAGGGATTTGGATGTCACTGGAAGGCGCTACAGAGCGGGAGCCTGAGAATCCACGTTTTATCTTCATTTCCCATAAAACGCTCTCATGTGCACTTCCTAATTCTCCAGTTCCCTAATTGGCTGTATATAATAAGTAGGCAGTAGCTGCAGCAGCATCAAGTGTGTGGGAATCTTCACATTGTTATTTATTTCTTCAGCCGCCGCAATGCCAAAAATATACAACACATGTCTATTGAGTTATGATGCAAGTCTTGCATGTCGCAGGTCGGATGAAAAAAAAACCAAACAAACAAAAGATACCCCTTTTTACAGCTCGGGTTCTCCAGACTGACATTACTTCAGATTTGTATGTGGTTACTAAGGAAGCGGGATTCAGCCAAAGCTGAATGATCAGGAATTTTGAGGGTGACGATCATGCGGTTTCTCTCATTCGGCCTGATCTCCTCAACAGATTCCAAGACTTTAGGTTCTCACCCCATGGGTTCCTCTGCAAAAAAACGCGATATGATGATTAAGGCGTGTTCCTGTATTTCAGACCATGTTCTATGTGCACACAGCTTCAGCGCCGCAGCAGCTGCCTCGGTTTGGGTGCTTCGCCGGTAGATGGTTATTGATTCGGTTGCCACGCAGTGCAGGACCTTTTGGAGATCACACACAGGTTCTCGTTTGTTCTTCACACCGAGCTTCTTCCATGTAAACATGGCTCCTTTGATACTTGGTGCCAACAGCGGCCTATGAAGTGCTATTTATTTCTCTCATGTCTGTCTACACACACACACGCACACACACACAAACACAAACAGGGGAACAAAGCTTTTTGATGGGAGAGAGAATCCATTTCTTTCAGCCTGCCTTATTTGAATGTGAATACGCTCTGATTGGAGGTGCCGCAGATACCGGCGGGGGTGCAAGGGGGTGGTGGTTGTGTGGGGGCGTGGGGTGGGGGGGTGGAGAAAACAAACATTTGCATTTGCAGCTCAGACAGGATTAATGGCCCGCTGCGCCGCTTTGTTCCGAAATGTCAGCGCAGTTGGAAAGTTTGTGTTGCTCGTGCAATGATTCGGCACTCGCGCCGGTCAGAGTGCTTTTTCGCAGCTTTCGCGAATCGCCGAGATGACAGGTAATCTTCGTCTGACAAACAACATGAATCATTCAGCACGTCACACCAAAAGCCGAGGAACGGCGCGCCACCAACACGTCCACATCCGGATGCAAAGGCTCATCTGTGCGACTGAAATGTCGACCTGCTTTTATATTGACATGTGGTAACCGTGATTGACAGCGGTGGGGGCGGGTGGATGCGAACCAAAAGGCCATTGATGATCATTAAAGGTATTAGGTGCACCTGACCGAGGTTACACCAAGGGTCTGTGTTTAGGTTTTTGGCGAAAGATGGAACGTTGAGTGTGGGCAGAGTTCTAAGCGGCAAAAAAAGAGGGTGGTGCCAGAAATTACATGTGCCAAGGTTAGGGGTCAACCCTATCCATTGAGGGTACCTGGCCATCGGATACTTGCAAACCACTTTGGATAAAAACGTTTACTAAATGACTGAATGTAATGTAAATATACATTGGGTTGGGCGGGGCTGGGTCTCCACGGAGCCAAAAAGATGGAGATAAAGTGATCCATTTTGCCTGCTGTGATTACACACAGAGGAACTTGTCCTCCACATGTCCAACCAGTGCAGTGAAACAAATACACATACTGGTGAAGTGAGCACACGTGCCCGGAGTGGTGGGCAGCCCTTTTTATACGGTGCCCGGGGAGCAATTGGGGTTAGGTACCTTGCTTGAGGGCACTTCAGCCATAGCACTTGGTGGGACTGGAAATCGAACCTGCGACCTTCAGGGCTTCCAAGGCTGGTTCCTTAACCACAAGCCTACGACCTTCCCTCAGAACCTGTGGAGGTACTGAACATCATCTTGCAGAACATCTTAACTGAACACCAAGGACCTTCCAAAAACTGCTGCACTGACCGTCCTTTTCTAATTTTCAATAAGTTTTTTTTTTAGTTCTAACATGAATCGACTATCATCTTCTCTTATAGATCCGTCCTCTAGTCACAAGTGGAGTATTTAACCTGATCAAACACCCCCACAGTTGGCGAGTCTTATCTTCAGGAAGAACCTAATTCGAGAACCTAGTAGTTTAGTGTCAGCAAATAAAACGAGGGTCTTATTTGTGTTGAAGTTGATTAGACTCGTCAGGTAATTGAAATTGTGACACCACAATCGATAATCACGCGGGACATCCTCAATACTGGATTCTGCGGTCGGTTGAGTGGCTATACGGGTGAAATAAAGCACAGTCCCCGGCTGCGTTGCGATACAAAACTGTTTATTGTCAGCAGTAAAATCTCTACACTGCTCTGCTGAAAACACAGAGAATATAAGCTCTCAGTTCGAGATGATCGCTCTCACGTCAAGACACAATACCGAAGGAAAGGCTGATCTCACACGGCGCGATATTATACACGGGACTCGAGCCGGGACTCTGCGCCGCCCAAACGAGTCGACGGGTTCAGAATCCGCCGCTCTGCCCCTGATATGGGCACACGGTTATTAATGGCACACTGCAGCACGTTATTTTAAGACTGCAATGATTTATTTAAAACTTTTGAATATTTTAGCTCAGGAATGTTGCACCGGCGTTGACTCTACCCCAAAGGCAGCACAAATCCGCGCCTCTTGCCATCAGTCTCCATGACAACTACCCCGACAGAGCAAGGTTCATGAAGCACACATGACTTAACATATACCACTCGACACGAAAATCAGCAACATACGGACGGATGCCGAGTCGGCAGGTCCAGGACATCTGAGGGTTTAAAGTTTACGCAAGTGCAGCCTGGATCCGTATCCTCACGCTTTCTATGGCTTGAAGAGAAAGAATAAACATCCTCGGCTGGGTAAAGTTCCTGTTCGTGAATGAATCGGGGAGGGTGGTGGTGGGGGGGTAACACTTGATTGTCATTTTGGCTGACTTTGTGCTTTATCCACGCGGTGAGATTCATGGTGAGCTCACTGGGACCCGGGTAATTACTCGGCAACTCCGGATCACCGGAGAGAGAAATCTGTTTTCATGCATAAAATCAGACGGCGGGGATAGGATAGCAGGAAGTAAAAATGTCACTAGAGATAGAAACCACCATGCAATATTAAACAGCCATTCCACGTTCAATAAGACGGATCAGACCCATCGACAAGACACGTCCTTTACAGCATGGCTTATCTTCTTCACGGCCTTCTTCTTACTTTCATTTTTTTTTCTCTTATGGTCTATAATTGTCTGACGGCGGCCGCATGTTGAGCGGCTGTGCCACTACGTTGTTAACCGTTGGGCGATTTCCTCAGCCACTGGTAGAACTGCTCTCGGTGAAGCTTGTGCCATTTCACGTTAGCTTGGACGATCTCCAGCGCTCGGGCGAAGGCCGGCAGCGCCTCATCACCACTGGCCTGAATGAAGTCCTTCAGCTGAGAACAGAAGATGGGAGAATAGTAGATGGTTTAAACACCAAAGGCAGAAAATGCGACATTGATGGAAAGTACTGGGACAAAGGTATTCCATAGAATACAGATGTGTCTCATTGTCACAGCTGTATAGATTCAAGCAACAGGACCCCCCCCCCAACTTAGTGCACAACATGTTGCATAAAGCTGTGGTTTGATGTGGAAGAATGTCACTGATTCACTTACAACCCTGATGTCAAAATACCTTCAACTTGATCAACTAGTAGAGATCCAGACTCAGGTCCAGCATCAGTGCGAATGCTTTTTTGGATAACCAAGTAAAAACTCGCAGAGATAAACTCCAAAACCAACCATCTGGTGGAGTTTTGTAAGCTTTCAGAAGTCTACAACCTGCAGAAGACTACAGAATGCAAACTCTTTATATTCGTACTGAAGTTCAATGCAATCATTTGTCTTTGTGTCGATTTTCTCAGAGTTATTATGGTTTTATTATGGTTTCTGCTCTCTGATTGGTTCATTTAAGCTTTGTATGTCAAAGTGATCAAGTCGTGCCTTTCAGTCTCAACAACCATGTAGAGCTGGATAACAATAACAACTAATAATAAATTAATAAAGCATTTTTAAAAACTGTTCATTCCAAAGTAATTACAGCCGAACTCCAGGGGCTGTCTGGTCAAACAACAGATAACGATGTTAATTCTGTGCTTTGAATAAAGGGAACTTAAGTGTTCGTTTTCAATTATAGTTTGGGGAAAGAAAAATATTCGAGCTTAAATACTTTAAAAACGTCAAGCTAATTTCATAATTTTGTTGAGTTGTCACAGAACACAGAGGGATGTCAGAGTGAATAATGGGAGGTTCATGTTAAAATGCCCTCAGGCTCCAAACTCTACCAGTAAAATAATGTGTGCAGACGGGAAAATTCAACATTAATGCTGCTCATGGTTTAGCCGGTTACTTCATGTCAAATCAGCAGGATGGATATTAAAGCCTTTTAAATTTCGGTTTTCCTACTTTCAGATGGACAGGTGCTTGATGTTGTACAGCTGTGGAAAAAGAGGCTAATCGACCACCTGAAATGGCTGACGATAAACATGTCAGATATCCATCATTGATTATACCGGACCCTTAGGGTAGTGAGCTACTGTACCCACAAACTACCGGACCCTCTGAGCTAAGACACCCCCAAGCTACCATAACCTCTAAGCTACTGTACCCTCTGAGCTTCTGTACCCCCACAAGCGACCGTACCCTCTGAGCTACTGTACCCCAAACTACCGTACCCTTTGAGCTACTGTACCCCAAACTAACCTACCCTCTAAGCTACCGTACCCTCTGAGCGCGGTATCCCCAGCTACCGTACCCTCTGAGCTACAGCACCCCAAGCTACCGTACCCTCTGAGCTAAAGCACCCCCAAGGTACTGTACCCTCTGAGCTACAGTATCCCCAAACTACGTACCCTCTGAGCTACAGCACCCCCAAGCTACCGTACCCTCTGAGCTACAGCACCCCCAAAGTACCGTACACTCTGAGCTACAGCACCCCAAAGCTACCGTACCCTCTGAGCTACAGCACCCCCAAATACCGTACCCTCTGAGCTACTGTACCTTTTAAGCTCCCATACTCCTGAGATACCGTGGACATGCGCTCCAGTAACCCTGAGCCACTGCACCCACGAGTTACCATACCCCTGAGATACCACGCCCCTGAAATACCACGCCCCTGAGCTACCATCTTCCTGAGCTACCGTACCCCTGCGCCCCCGAGTTATGCTATCTCTGAGATACCACACCCCTGAGATACTGCACAACCGAGCTACCATCTTCCTAAGCTACCGTACCCGAGTTACTGCGCCCCCAAGTTACTGTACCCCTGAGATACTGCACAACCGAGCTACCATATTCCTGAGTTACCATATCCCTGAGTCATTGCGTCCCCAGCTACCATACCCCTGAGCTAACATACTTCTGAGTTACTGCACCCCCGAGGTACAGTGTCCCTGAGACACCGTGCCTCCGAGCTACCGCACCCATGGCTCCTTAACCAACTCATTAGGATGTTTACATTTTAAATATATTCAGCATTAAATACATTCTTGTCTTTAAAGCGACATTAGCTCAATACTCACCTCTGTTAGTTCTTTCTCCGTGTTGAGAAACTCTGTCACGCCGCTGATTAATTTGGAGTTCATGAATAGAGCCTCGCCGTACCTGCGCAGAGGAAGATTTACGCTCTGTGAGGCAGCACCCGGTATAAAAGCCTCACACACAGTGCATCTAATAAATATAATTCATCACACACTGACTCTGCGCCGTGAACTAATACCAGTGAAGAACTGCAATTCTATTTCATAACACAAAGACTGCGGGGCGCTAAAGATTTATCCCCGGCCGGATTGACCCACCTGGAGTTCAGCAAGTCCCATTTCTCTCTGAAATACCGCCACGCTAAATGGCGTCCGTGCGGGTTGCGGCTGACGTGGATCATCACGTCAATGACGTCTTGATCGGGGACCAGGTCTGAGCTGAGTGAGAGGTTCAGCAGTCTGGAAACAACAACATTGAGGAGGGTGTCAGAGCTGGAATGCCTGTCAGAAGGTCTTAGTTCCTAATTCATCCCACAGATGTAAGACACTCCAGGGTTCTATATACATTACATCACCTACAACATATAGCGGTGTCCTCATGACTCCATTATTGGTATCTTATATTCCTGCCCATGGATGCAGGTGCCCCTTGTTGGTGAGATGGTGTATACCAACCTGTTGAGCAAGAACGCGTTGTCACTGCAGGTCAGAGCCTCCAGCAGCACCTTCTTCTCCGATATGGCCGTGGACGAGTGAAACTTCATCCAAATGAACTCCCAGACGTCCTCGTCCATAAGAGAGACACCTGTGCAGTAGACGATGTCCCGGACATTGGGGGGGATCCTGTACGGTTTCGAGGGAGAGACAAATGACTAACTTTAAAACAGGAAACAACGCCATATTCTTTTTTTTAAGTATGAAGAAAACGGTTAGAGGGAAGGGTCAGAGCTCAAGGTCATAGCGGCTAGATGGAGGCACTGATCTACCACTGAGGAGGGGGGGGGGGGGCACTTGCAGCTACAGTACTTTTCCAGATATCAAAAATTCCCACGGGGCCCACCAGGGGGCCCAATTCAAAATATGGGCCCTACTTTAATTGGGCATTTCCACACATCCCACAAACTTAAAATTTGGCAGAGATGTCCAAGATTGTTTCTACATTCATTGAGATATCAAAAATTCCAAAAAATTCCCACGAGGCCCACCAGGGGACCCAATCCAAAATGCGGGTCCTGCTTTAATTAAACATTTCCACGCACATCACATACTTCAAATTTGGCAGAGATGTACTGGACGACCTCTACACTCCTAGAGATATCAAAAATTCCAAAAAATTAACAAATCTCAGGGTCAGTCTCTCAAGTGAGTCACCGTAGCAACGCACGGGTAGTCAGCTAGTATACTATACAAACCGTGTCATGACAGATGGTTCTATGGTTTTATTGATTAATGCTGATTGGATGGTTTTACGTTGTGTCACGAGCTGATTAGCATATAATTTAGAATATATGGAACACGTTGCTGGAAGGTTCTGACACGCACCTCCTATACAAACGATGTCGCTCAGTGTTTAGAGGTGGAATGTTAAGGGTTCGATTCAATCATCATTTAATAATGAATCATTTATTCTAAACACTCGCAGTTAAACGCCTTACTCACGTTTTCTTGCCCAGACTGTGGAACTCAATAGACTCACTTTCTTTTTTTTTTTTTTTTTTTAAAAACAGACCTGAAGGCAGACCGTCGTCTCCAAAGTCTTTCATTAAACAATAAAGGCTTTATATTCAGCGCCACACAGAATCCTGAGTCAGCAGTCTCTTTCTCGCTCTCCCTCAGAGATTCATTTCCGTGTCATCAGAGACTCATCAGCCCCGAGAGACGTTTATTAAAGCAGCGGGAACCGATTCACAGATTCGTACCTTATTCCTGAGTTATTTTTATAAATTGATTGTCTGTTTGTGTGAAGCTCCACCACACGGACAGAAGAACACGGACTCCTCTGAGAGCTGTAATTCTCCGACACGCTACACTTCCACTCTTCTCAGAAGGTTTTCTACAACATTTTGGCGTGGGGTCAGACACTGATATTGGGCTAAAGGACCTTGCTCACAATCGCTGTTCCAGTTCATCTCACAGATGCGGAATGGGGTTGAGTTCAAAGGTTCTTTCGAACCACGTTCTTCATCTTTGTGTTCTGAGGAGCCTGTTCCATCACCTTCCCAACCACCTGCATGTCCTCCTTCACCACATCCATGAACGGCCTCTCAAACCTTCTTACATTTAGACATTTACATTTAGTTATTTAGCCGACGCGTTTATCCAAAGCGACTTACAAGGATCCCAACTTGGTTGGGGTCAGAACACAGGGTTGCTACAGAACCCTGGAGCAATGAGGGTTAAGGATCTTGCTCAAGGACCAACCTTAGTAACTTCAGTGGAGCTGATATTTGAACCGATAACCTTCTGATTGACAGTCCAACACCTTAACCACTGAGCTACCACACCCTACTGCCTGGTGACACCATCCGCATCCTCCCAATTTATACCTCCCTAGCCCCGCCTCCAGAACGTTCTACCTGTACCATCCTTCTGATAAGTGATTCTTGATTTAACCATGACTATACACCTGAAATTGAAGAAGGGTCTTCAAACTGTTCATACAGTGATGTAAACATGTTGTTTATCACTTCCCGTCCTGTGGATCTTCCTCGATCATCCCAAACACCTGCATATCCTCCCTCACCACAACCATGAACCTCCTCCTTGGACCTTCTTCTCCTCTTCCTGCCTGGTGACACCATCCTCATCCTCCCAATTTACACCTTCCCTGACCCCGTCTCCAGAATGTCCTACCTGTACCATCCTTCTGATTCTTGACTTAACCATGACTTAACACCTCAAACTGAAGAAGGGTCTTCCCCAAACTGTTTATACAGTGTTGTAAGCTGGTGTTTATCACTTACTGTCCTGTGGATCCTACGCCATCATCCCAGCCACCTGCATGTTCTCATTCTCCACGTCCTCAAACCATCTCTTGGACCTTCCAGTCCTCCTCCTGCCAGGTGGCTTCATCCTCATCCTCCCAATCCACCCCCCGTTCCACCTGTACCATGCCTCCAATGAAGTTATACCTGACTTTACCATGATGATATACAAGAAATAGAAAAGGGCCTTCCCTAAACTGTTTCCACAAAACTGAACACCAGTTTTTTTTTCGTGTGAATCAGTGAGGTAGCAGTGCGTCCCGATACTTTTGCTCAGGCTGTGACGATGACCCACGGTCCCGTCTGCTGCCTCGACAACGAGGATGAATCCCGAAACATAAGAGTGGTCTGTGTGTCAGCTTCATTAAATCCTCCCTCTCCGCTCCCCCGGACTCGCGGTCTGTTCCCGTCTGCGGCGCTGGATGTCAGCGCTTTCTCCGCTGAGTCAGCTCGTTTCATCATACGGACGGGTTTTTATCGGCGCCAGCAAAACGCGAATGAATATTTAAACACAGAGAATTTATAGTTCGTCAGCTACTGACTGTGTACACGGTATGGACGAAAGTATCAGGACATCCTCACCAGATTTCGGAGCGTGTCTGTGGCTCACAATCTCTGTTGTTCTAGCTCTAAAGTTTCTCGGTGTAATTTAGCCGAGGACAGGGGAAGGCCTTCCCTCAAACTGTTCAGGGTCAGGTGATGTTCTAAACCCCAAAAACCTCCATCACCTCCTAAATCACAGAACCGCAGAACAAACGGCTCTCCTGTTCCTTGATGGATGGTCATCATGTCTCACATGGAGGTGTGACCGTGACGCTGGGGGAGGAGAGACGGCACCACGGCCCTAATCAGGGAGGTTGATTAGCGCTCCTGAAGCGGCTCTGTCTAATGACCGTGTGCGATCCTACGCCTCAGGGAGGGAGACCGACCACGAGCTGGTGGGACGGCGGTCTCCGGTCCTCATTCCTTAAACCTCGTTACATTTGGCGTCGTGACCCAGATGGTAGAGGACGTCACCTGCAAGCTATGTGGGTATGTTCTCCAGCAGCCCGACCCAAGCTGCAAGCTGTTAATGAAGGCGAAGCGTAGTGGGCGGGGCAAGCGGAGGTTCCAGCGGCCTTGGATGGAGCCGAAAGATGCCGAGGCCGTCGTTTATCGCGGTACAAGCCAAGGAGGCGCGAAAAGCACCTCCGCCGAATCGATGGGGACCTGCCATCGGTGGGGGAGGACGGAAGAGCCTACACTGACCGTGATGGCACGTATGAGGCTCGACGCTGGAGAGAGGACGTTGGGAGCTCGTGGGGAGACGTGTGTGTGTGTGTGTGTGTGTGTGTGTGTGTACCTGTTCTTATTGCTGGAGATCCACTCAGAGATGAGCGACACAGCCTGCCGGTGACAGTGCTTGTTCCCAAAGCTGCAGGCCAACATGATGACCTCCCTCTGTAACTCTCTAAAAAACAGAGAGGTTCAGAGGAGGATGTGAGAAGAGACATGAACCCAGGAGGAAATAAATACAAACAAGGAAAACAAAACGAACAAAGAGGAGCATGAACCAATCTACATCTATAAAAGGTGAAGTCTGACTCATCACTAACTCTCCCAAAGCATCTGCAAGGCTGAAATCTGGCGTTGTGATATCCCACCATGTGCTAAATAGTTCTCACTTTCCAAAATTGTATGGTTCATTTCAAATCACCATTGAACAGAAGACCCCTCCAGTGTCCCATCAGGGTCTTCCTGAGTACCTACAGGGGTTCTCACTTTCCTACGTTCGATTGTTCCTTTGCCATCGCCATCCAACGCAACACCTCGCATGGATCTGGTCTTGGCGAGAACCTACAAAGCTGAAACTTGGCTCCGTCATTCCTTATCGTGTTTTTGGAAAACCTACTGATAAATTCCTGTAAGAAAGCGAGCGCATGGACTCACACTTAAGAGAACACTAAAATACCGCGTCCTAGATCTGAATAAATAAAATATTTCAGTGTAAAATCTTTATTTAGTTGACAGTGGAATGCGTTGAGAACCAAAGAACATCAAAATGATCAAAATGTGAATGATGATCTCATGGAGGTCTGGCTTTGGAATCC
>JAOUQT010311211.1:0-14996 GCA_025769995.1 Xyliphius kryptos | reverse complement strand
ATGCTACCTCTATGGTGAGAGAACTGACCAAATGCAAAAGTGACCAAAACATCAGCCAGAAAGGATGAGAACAGAGATAAGGTGTGTGGTCACCACCTGCAGAACCGCTCCTTTATAGGAGGGTCTTGCTAAGTGCCATTTGCACAACAGTAAGTGAAATTAATTCAGTTGCTTCCTAACTGGACAGGTTGATTTCATGTATATATCTATATACATATATACATACATACATACATACATACATACATAGATATATATACAGTGTGCCCACTCTTCTCTCAATTCTGATAAAAAAAGAATACAAGGTAATCTAACTCAACTGCTTGCAACCAATTCATTACCTTTCATAGGTGGGCAGTGGGAGCTCACTCCACTCCTGTCTGAATTAGGTTTTCAATCTTAGCACTTGAGCTGTAACATGCTATAACACACTCCCATCAGGGAACTGCTTCTGAGCTCAGCACTCCAGCTCCTTTAATTTGCACCTTAGCTTACCTTTAATTGTGTATTGCTTTGCAGCAGTACCCAAAGCTGGAGTGGTGGGAAATAGAGTTTGACCTGGCCTCTCACATCCTCTTTGAACGGAACTCTTAATGGTTTTGTATGGCTTATTTGAACATTTATTTTCTATTCATGTCTCATATACCATTTGACTGATTGTGTTGTCTCGCAATATAAAAGAAGCAATGAATGAATAAATAATAGGATGTATCCATTTGTCAGTGACTGTCGCATTACCTTTACAAGATTGATTGCTGTGGGTTGAGATGTTCCCTGGACCAGTAAGAACGTAGTTTAGTGGCTGCTTAGTGAAGCAATTCTTCAGAAAATGTCATGGGCCTGTACCCTTACTGTCACACCATTAAGGTGACATCATTATGCACACAGCCTTTCCTATCCTGAAAAGAACAGAATTATTCTTGTTGAAAATTGAAGCAAATTGTTTAGAAACATTTTTTTTGTGTGGCAGAGACAGCCACAGACCAATCATTTTGTTATGCTTCAGGTATGCCAGATAAATGAATACCCTTCCTGAATACTTGCAAGAGCAGGCCTGGTAAATAATTCATGAGGTGGGCACACATGATTGTGCACAGTTGTTGAGAGAGATCAGCTGTCGGGTGGCAGCCCCACCTGCTCTGGAAAGATGTGGGGCGATATGGCAGCCTTCGTTATGCCCTGGACCAGACCAAGTAAATTCACCCACCCATGACTAATATATCAATGAGAGTGGAATCAAGGCACATGCGTGATTGGCCAGGCCTGTTCTCCTACAGCAGACTGTTCCTTTCCGCTGCTCACTGACACTCCAGTGACATGCTCTGAACTTCAGACCAAACGAGACATGCTGATAAAGACAGCGCTGTACTCTTGGTGATGGGCCGGCTCAGCTACATTGATGGACACTGTCATGTCTGTCTAGGATAGTGTGACAGTACCTCAAGGTCTGTGTTAGACAGCAGTGAGGTTAGGCTCTGCTGTTTCAGGAGTGTGCTTGGCAAGTTGTTGTAGGTTATCACCATAGCCTGTGCAAAGTGGTACAAATATGATGATCACTTTTACATACAATGACTATGCAGTACGTTAGATCTGATGTTTATTTTAGCTACATTTATCTACATTTTATATTCAGTTAGTATTCATATCCTTTAACTGATCCTGCTTAAAAAATCCAATTGAACAAAATGTAAGGTATTACTCAAAGCAATTCAGCACTGGTACAGTGCCATTATTTGATGTTAGATTGTTAATACTGAAGCATCAGTTAATGTTGTTAAGTATTTTGAACAACTTAGAACTTTACGAATAGTTGGTCAGATATTGTTTTGTTGTTATTTAAACAAAGCTTTATTTAACTTAGTGCGTCACTGAAATAGCAATCTGACAGTCAGACCCCTCCAGGCTTCAGGAAATGGCAAGTGACACTGATTGGTATATTGAAAGTAAGTATATCAAATTTGGTAATTGAAGCAAAGTATGGTTTCGTATTACCATTTTTTTGTAAGTAAGTAAAGATGTCAAATAAATTTAGAGGCGTGCATCTTAATCTTAGGTTAAATAAAGCGTTAAAAGTTAAAAAAAAAATCTCTTTACTACAAATTGTAATTTAATTTTGGGTAAAATAAAGTGTTGTTAAATCTCTCTCTCTAGTTAAAATAAAGCGGCTTCAAAAGTAAAAAAAAAAGTCTCTCTGGCTTCAAAAGTCAAAGTCTCTCTCTCTCTCTCTCTCTCTCTCTCTCTTTGCTTAAATCTGTGGGGATTATTTAATTCTTTATTTTTGTCAATAGATCTCTTTTGCTACCCATTGTAGTTTAGTGTTGGGTAAAATAAAGCGTTGTTAAAAGTAAAAAAAAAGTCTCTCTCTCTCTGGTCATAAAAAATATAAAATAAAAAAAGTTGATTGATTTCTATGGCGTCAGAGAGGGTCCAAAAGTTTTCAGAACTCAAAAAAAGAATTCGTAAGCCGTTTTCTTTGTTGCACATTTTTTCGCTCACGCGTCTCTTTTTTGCGCTCGCGGTTCTTATTTTTGCGCTCGTGCTTCTTGTTTTTCTTGCTTGCGCTTCTACCTATCGAGATAAGTCCAGTCCACCCAGCCATGCTACACTATGACAAATTGTGGATTAACAAGTGGTACTGGAAAAAAAAATAATGAAAATTAAAAAAGCTGATAGAAGTAAACAAACTCTCAACTCATTTTTCAAAAACAAAACAGATTTTGTTCATATTCGCTGATGTCGCCGGATGTGTAGCATGCCTTGGTGGGCTGGACTGTTCTCGAGCAGCCAATTACTGTCTAGATCCCGCCCACCCGTTAAAACTAAACCCTAAATACAAAAATCGAACGTGAGAAATTTTTAGACGCGAAAGGGGCGATAGATCGAAGCGCGAGCGCAAAAATGTGCAACGAAGAAAATTGCTTACGAATTCTGTTTTTGAGTTTTCAAAACTTTTGGACCCTTTCTGACGCCATAGGGATAACTGTTTTATTTAAAGTGACTAAAATATTTTTCCGTTTCGTTTTTTCCTAGAGTTTCCACAGACGTCAGCAGCTTGTAAAGAGTTTGTTTTTTTTAGTTCAAACTGAAAACAAATAAGACACTTTAACAAAATCTGCATCTTTAAGATGGCTCTAAACTCCGATCCTAACACACCACCTGCTACTCCAAATGTTGAAGAGGAAGTAGAGCAGCAACAAGCCGAACAAGAGGCCACCTATCAATCAAATGAGGAATCTGGCCAAGCCCCAATCTCTGATCAGCCAGTAAAAACTGAACAGCAAGATGCACTTTGTGTCTCAGAGTCCACGCCTGTGCCAGAAAGCCAAGACCAGCTGGCAGTCATTGATGAAATGGTGGAAATAAGTAAGGATCATTAAGCATGTATTAAATCTTTGCCTAAGCCATACTCTGATACTGAAACCCATGTCTTATCTTTGAAGGGTGGCATTTTTTTGTAGTTGTTGATTTCTTGTCAAGTGTCATCTTAAAATGATAGTGAAAACCATTTGTGTCTTTGGGATTTTTCTGACATACTGTATATAATTGGTCATAATCTTTCCTCTGGTGTCTGCTTTTAAGCAGGTAATGGTGTATGCCCCAAAGCTGTGGATTCTCCTGCTTCCTCTTCCCGGTCTTCTCTCCCACGTCAGCACAATGCTAAAGCTGGACACGTTCATGCTAATGGACATGCCCGACTCAATAGCCGCTCAGGTTCGATGAGCCACGCTGGATCACCTCGGCCCTCGCTAATTCGTCAGCCAAGTGCTGCTACAGAACTTGCAGGAGAGGGTTCCAAGCCCAATGATTATCTTGTCCTGGCCATACTTGCCTGCTTCTGTCCTCTATGGCCCATCAACATAGTTGGGCTGACCTTCTCTGTTATGGTTTGTAGATCAGAGTTTATTACTATCAAATTTAATTATGTTTCTTGTAGGTAACATCTTACATTATCTTACGCTTAATCCTCCACAAGGGGTGCGGGGGGGTTCCCCATGCCCATCCAGCGAAGAATGTGGGGACACATTCTCTCTCACACACACACACACACACACACACACACTATGGGGCAATTTTGAGCATCCAATTTACTTTAAATCCATGGTTTTGGACTGTGGGAGGAAACCGGAGAACCCGGAGGAAACCTACAAGGAGCACATGGAAACTTCGAACTGAAAATGCCCAGCGCTGAGAGGCGAACGTGCTAACCACTAAGCCGTGCAGCCATCCACTTTTAATTGAAATAGGAAATTGAATTGCTTGAAAGACACCATTCTTTGATCGGCCTAAATGGTAATTATATTCCTTTACAGAGATGATTTAAAAATACAAAACATCTAATTGCTTAAAGTTGTGAGGAGACATAATTTTGTGATCCAACCTTAGATTAAACCCATCAACAAAATTTTACATTAAAATACATTATTATGCAAAGCTTTAAAATTAAGATTAAGTCTTTAAAAAAGAGGTTTTGGTTATGCACAACGTGCATAAACAATTATTAATTGTTGACAATTAACCACTCCTTAAAATATTGAATTTTGACTAAATAAGAGTCATGGCATCTAATAGCTTTCAATATATATTGTATATAGTTAAATGTGATTATAAAATGCCAATATTAAAATAAGGGTTTTTTTAAACACTATTTTAAGTACATTTAAAGGAACTGTTGTCCGTAAAACTAAAAAGTGGTCACTTCAGTCCATTAATTCAATGCTGTTTACGAAAAAAGTCAGTTATTATTGTTTAGTTTTTATTTTTTAATGTATTTTTATTATGTTTACTTTTTGTATAATAGAAAATATCCACAAAATATTATTATATTTTATTAGTTTATATTTTATTATTTTATTAGCATTTGGTTATTGCTTTGATTTTGATAAAAAATCATCCAATTTTTTTTTTATTATTAATTTGTTCTTCAAACATCAGTTATGTTTTTATGTTAAAATGATTGAATGTTTTTAATACTAATAATTCTTCTCTGTTAGAATTTTGCCTAATTGAAATGCTTCCCTGCTCCCATTTTCAGTCCCGATACAGTTTGCAGCAAGGGAATATAGATGGAGCCCGGCGCTTGGGCCGCAACGCAAAGGTCCTTTCAATTTTGTCTCTTGTGGGTGGAGTAATTATCATTGCAGCTGCTATTATCATTAACTGGGGACGTAAGTACTTATATTTTAGTATTTTAAACCAGTTTGTATTTATACATTTATGATACTCTGCCATGTAGTTTGTAAATTCAAAGTAGACTTAAATCCTGTTTGTGCTCTTTGGAAAGGGTTTTATTAAAAACATTTTAGTCAGCTGCAGTTTTTAAAATAGACATTTTGTTTGTTCAATAAAAACATGATCATAAAAATGTGTCCTCAGTTTTAGTTGTAGTGAAGAAGAGGGGAGGGAGGAAAGAGTACTATTAATATTTATAGTAATGATATCCAGTTTCCCTCATATTATGTTATAACATTCAATAAGTTGTGTAAAATGTTTAATCTTGTTTTTATCTAATATTAGATCAAGCAAAAGTTGAAACCTTCCAGGTGATTTCATTACATTACCTTGTCTGTCGGTTAAGATTTCACAAAGCTGTTTTTTAAAGGGTCCCAGGGTTTTAGTTTTTGTAGATGTGTGTCATCAAAACATAGACTTGTTAAAGACTAGAGAGTTAAATAAAACTCTGGCTTTTTTTTTTTTTTGTCAAAAAGCAAAATCTTATGCTGGGTTTTCTAGCCAGACACTAAGCCAAAACACACACACACAAAAATTATAAAAGGACTATTATAAAAGACTTTAAATGCTTCTGTTTGGGCAACCAGTAAATACAAAGACATTAAAATCTAAAATAATGTGTTTAAAAAAACAACTATTTATTATTGCTCTTTTAACTTTTTTAAATCTTTAGTCTTTCTGTTATTAACTCGATGCCCACACTAGATGCCCCAAAAATTCAAATAAAATAAGAAAAAAATAGTACCACTTTTAATGATATTTAAGATTTTAGTCAATTAAATTATTGGCCATCACTGTGATGTGTTTTATTAGTAATGACTATTAAAAATGCTTCTTATCTATTTATACTACAGCATTTAGGAAATCTGTTTCCGTTTTTGCAGTTATATTAAAGTCCTGAGAGTTGCCATGGCAATCAGGGCTGAAAAGGAATTTCTGTCCTGACAACATGTCCCTGATGACCATCATCCTCTCATCGTCCTGCATTTTCACTTCTGTGTGAGGCAAAGCTTCTGGAGCTTCGTTTTTGATTGATTTCTATCTATCCTTAAGATCCAAAGCTTTCTTTCATCCGAGGAAACAAAATCAGCATCAGTCCTGACCTCCCAGCACTGAATGCAGGTATAATGACTGAAACCAGCAAAATCACTATGTGCATGTTTCTCTTGTTGCAGCAAAAAGACATTTGTTTTAAAATGGTCAGCAAGGAAGCATTTGTTATTAATTCACATATTAACTACATCACATGGATGTGTGTGAATAAGAAAAGAAAGACAAAAGAATAAATGTTCGACGACAATGTTTAGCCTAATGTAAAGTATTGTGAGGTAACCCAATCGATGACCATGTAGCTGGAGCAATGAATAAACATTTCATGAGCAAGCATAACATCTATCCCGCACACAGACCATCTCAGAAACTGCTAACTTATTCATTCATTCATTATCTTCCACCTGTACTAGGGTCTCGGTGGGGTTTCCCATTCCCATCCAGGGGAGAACGTATCGGACGCTGGGCAGAAACAGGGTGCCAATTCATCACTGGGCTGTTAACTTATCATTTAAATTCTAAGTCAAAAGAATCAAAGTGTAATGTGCTTGTTCTGTTTTAGCCCTAGCCAGTTCTCTTTATCTGTGATCACTAACTAGGACAAAATGACTGTAAAAAATAAGATAAAATAAAATAGACAAAAACACAACTGTGTCGTGAGCGCACAGACTAGCTTGAGGTAAAGTAAAATGCATGATGCGAGGTAGGGAGGGGGAACAGGGCTAAGCTGGGCTGCGGCTCTTTGTTTCACACAGATGGAGAGACGAAAGAGGGAGGGAGGGAGGTGGCAAACTGCTGATGAAAAGATACTCTAGGGATGGAGAAATGTGAGGCATGCAGTAAGGATGGAAACAAGCATTGCGATTGGTCCTACACTGTGTGAATGTTGATTTGGTTTGTGTGAGTCTGTAAGTATACAGTGTGTGTGTGTGTGTGTGTGTGTGTGTGTGTGTGTGTGTGTATGTTTGGGAGGGGTCTATGCGGTATTCCCCCTTACCATTTTTGCATTTTTTTCTGTTCTTGCCAGACTACCAATGGAATTATGAGCTAAATTAAATTTGCTTTTTAGAAAAGTTCGCCCATTTAATGAATGTTCACAAAAACAGTATAACCTGGATTTACTGTATGCATAACCTAATATGCATAATTATCTAGCAACCAAAATAAAGACCAGGATTGTTTATTTTTAGTACTCAGGTTTTTTTCATACATGCCAGTTAATTAAGAAAACTTATATACGATGTTAAACTTACACCTTAATGTTTTATTAGTTGGTAATATATAACTTAATTTATGCAGCTGCATTTTGTTTAGGTTCTGCATCAGGGCTGTGTCCATACAACAAAATATTTCCATTAAATATTTCCATTCCATTATTTCCACAATATTTCCACAAAATATGCCAAAGCAGTAGGTGAGGCTTTTGTTACCAGTCTTTTTTATTGGATATGATTGGGTACAATCGGAACAAAAATCACTAAAGCACAAATGATTTAAATTCTCAAAGGTTTACATTATTTTCACTTGATTCTTTTATTGCTTATATATGATCTTGGTGTAATCGAGGATAAAAAGTTTAAATGGCTGGTGTGAGGTAGACTCAAAATCTGTCATCGAATTCCCATGCATTTAATGATGAGTCAAGCTTGTAATTAACTCTTTAGGGCCATAGAATCAAATTAAAATGTTCGTTAAACAATCAGGAACAAATATGTCAATATAATATGTCAGGAACATGATGCCTGCATAAAATTATTGTTTCGACTGATTCCACATACATTCTATTGGTGTGTTTGGGGTGGGATGTGGCTTGGCCAAAAGAACCCCTGATTCAAAGGTGCATCACTGATAGGCATGTCCCAAAATTACATTTTTATGAAGCTTGAGAGGTAGTTCTCTACACCACTCTCTATATCAAGACAAACCTCAATTACCTTCCATTGACACAATGGACAGTTTACCAACATGTCCAATGTTTTATGATTAGGCTTGTCAAAAAATATATATACACATTTATATCCTACCCCATGTGTAATTTTTCTAGATGTGAATGTATGTAGTTATTGGCACTGCAATTCAGGAACAGTTTTTGTCACCTGAATCGGTAATAGCTGGTTAAACCAGTTTTTAAAGCTGGTTTATTATCCATGCATCTGTCACAGTCCAAGAGACCGGCACCTATGAGTGAAAGTAATGCACACTGTGCATTAGCCTGATGTTTTTAGTACAGAATTATATGATCGTGTCTTAACTAATTGTGCTGGAAAACTTTAATTCTTGGTAAAATATTATGTTTTGTTTGGCTTGTAACCTTATGAAAAACAAGTTATCCAAAACCTTCACTTAAACACCAAGAAAAATAGTAAGTTGTAAGTTCTCAGTTGATGTTTACAGAATAGGGAGATTTTTCACAGAGAGTAAAGATGAGTTTTTTATTAAAAATCAAAAGGTTTTCTGAAAGTATTGCCTTCATTTTGTAGCACTTTGTAAATACCTAATGAGTTGCCTGTGGGTTCAGTCATTTGAAATCCTGCATGCCTTTTGAATTTTACATTTTTTAATTAGTTGGCCTGGTGGCAGCATAAGAAGCTCCTGGACAATTAAAGCATACATAGCCCTATAATAACATTTGACTTTGCATTTGCTTTTCCAAACCATTGACCTGGATTTAAGACTGCCTTGAATGTAGCTGATGTTTTCATGTAAACATTTTAGTTTTTTTTTTTACATTAACCTGACGAAGAAATTACAGAGGGCTCATAGAAACAGAAGTATTTAGTAGATGCAGAAGAAATTAAGCATCAGCGATACATTCAATTTGCAAAGACTACTTGTAGTCATGTCATCCAAAGATGGTTGGATATTTTTGGTAAAAGCAGGAAAAAAAAATTAACCACAGCATTCAGGTCTTTGGTTTAGATTAATGGTATGGTGGCAGTTCTGCTGAATTTTGTTGAATTCTTTACCTTACCCCGAATCTAACCTGTAGCATGTGTGATTTACCTAGAAACTAATGAAGCCCTACTCCTCAGCAATGTCAGAATATTGGATTTGTTTCTGTTTTCGTGTTATAAGAAGCTAATAATATTTAAACTGCCTGCATTGCTAGCTCTGACAATGTGTAAACTTGTGTAAATATCTACCTATACATGTTTGTACTGCTGCATTGTGCTTCTGTGCTACAATTTCAACAGTAAATTATTAATAATGCAAACTTTTTGACTGTTACAACCACAGTGACTTCAATTGTTGTATGTATTTTATGTGGTTTGAATTCTTGCATCTAAGTTAACCATACATAGAATATGCATCGTAGTTTTGCAGGCAGTGTATCTGGCTGTGTTTTACTGCAGTCATTCTATTTCAGAGGTATTCTCACGTTTCTCACGTTTACATATTAAAAGCATTCACATGCTGCTCAGTAACATTCACCATCTTTTCTTCCACCAGCAAAGAACTGTTCTCTAAGTTCCATTATGGTTCCACTTCCGTTTCTCTTGTTTAGTATACTTTGTGATTTTGTGAATGCCTTTTATCTTTTTTATTCAGTGAATGTTTTTTTCCACTGATTAAATTCATCTATATTTTCTGAATGCTAGAGGTGGCTATGATATTTTTGCCTTCAACAATTAAATAGTGGTGGCATTACATATGCTTCTATTACCTCTTGTGCAGACTTGCCTTTGCATGCCTTATTGTATTGCTTTAAACCAACACTATGTGATGTACACAGTATGAGAAGTGGCTTTTGATAAAGCCTTATGTATTAAACTTCTCTCAGTCATGGCTGCTATTTATGTTTCAATGAGAATTGTGAATAAACTGTTGAGTTAATTCTGGTTGACGTTTGCATTTTGAAAGTGTATGGATACTGAAGTAGCTCCCACAGTGTTGTGTTATTCACACATTAAGCAGATACTTATGTCCAGAGGGATTTACAAATGCATTACATACAGTACAAACTAAGTACATTAAGATCCCAAACAGACTGATCTGCAGTCCAGTAACCCAACCACTAAGTCATCACTTCATATGTTCTCTTTTAATAAAGCCTGGATAAGATTCATTCATTATCTTCTGCTTAATCCTCCCCTAGGGTCACAGGGGAAGGGGTCTCCATGCCTATCCAGTGAAAAGTGTTTTGGGCGCTGAGAAGATCTATGACCCATGACAGGGCACCAAACTATTCCTGTACACACACACACACACATACACACACTCTAGGGGCAATTTATGTTTTCGAACTGTGGGAGGAAACCAGAGAACCCTGAGGAAACCCACACAAACATGGGAAGAACATGAAGACTCCAAGTTGGATTAAACCCAGATCCCCAGTGCTGAGTGGCAAATGTGCTAACCACTAAGCCCCTGTGCTGCCCAGCTTGGATAACCCTTAGTACGTATCTTACCCGAGTCCTTTTTTTAAACAAAAAAATGTTTTTTGTTTTATGTACAGGGGAATTGTCCTGCTGTCCAGATGCCACAATGTCAAATGTAAACTGTTCTCCACATTGCTATTTGTGGATTTTAGCATTATGGTTTACCAGGAACTAGAACCTGGGTAAAGCCCAGAACATGTACTGTTGTCCAAAATTATTATACCTAAATCTACATTTTGTTTGCCTGGTTTTGTAGCAGTCGCACATCTATTTTTTTTAAATAATAAAAGGGTTAGTTTAGGAGTCAGTAAGGCATGGATCCCAGCTTGCCCAGTTAGAAACTTCCTGTCAGTCTGCTGCTTTGACTTGTGGTCCCTACTGCATCATGCATTTTCTGCAAAATGCCTGCGTTTCCAGGGCAACGGTTGGTAGGGAGCAGTGAGGGAATAAAAAAAACAAGATGAGCGAAGGGAGTGTAGTCTGACACTACTAGTCTGTGCTTTAGGAAAAAAAAAACTCATTTTAATTTTAGAGAGGCATTAATAATGAACTAATTTTGCCAGTGTGGCTGAAGCAGAGAAAAAAAAGGATAGAAATGGGCCAGGGTTTGGAGACTGTAAGCACTTAGGAATGGATCACGCACAAAAGACGTGCGATAGATGTGTGAGTTGAGTGGGAAGAAGGAGAAAGATGGCTCACACAAGACAATCACATCTGCCACAAAGAATATGTAAAATAGATAAATGCCGATGACAAAATGTAAATTTTGATCTTGATGCAAAATAATTAAAATCTATAAATGTAGCATTTAACATTTTTGATCATGTGTCATACAAAAAAATTGTAATTGCAAATTTACCTCTTTTTGAAGGAAAAACACAATGTCATACAATTCACAAACAATATTGTCCATTTCATAATTAACTTAGTTAACTTAGTATCAGTTGTATCAGCATAAAATTGTTTGTATTAAAACCTATTTTTTGCATCAAGGCCTATTTGCATGTAGTCCTATTATCAGCAATTCTTGGTCCTCTGCCTAAATCTCCTGGTATGGCTGCCAATCCAAGTTGAGAATGTTATTGAGCCAATTGGTTGTTAGGAAACCCTTACTCAATTGTGATGCACAGCTGAAAAACATTATACCAATAAGCAAGCATAAAAGAGAGCACAACATTGTAGGTTAGTTTAGTATCTGAACAACTGTGCAGAATAAATATCTTAGAGAGTGCAGTTTGAGAGAAAGCCCTCCCCCCGCAGGCTGCCAATTGACAGCCGCACTTAATGGAACCCGTCAAACACAGTGTCCGCATCAACAGTTAAGAGGCAACTTTAGGAAGCTGGACTTTATGGGAGACTTGCCAAGAAAAAGCCATACCTCACACTGGCCCATTGCAGTCTTATCTTTTTATATAACACAACAATGGACTGACGGGTTTTAAAAATTTGCAGCCAACAACTGCTAAAGCTTCAGATACTAAACTAACCAAGAATATCGTGCTCCCTTTTATGCTTACTTATTAGTATAACATTTTTTCAGCTCTGCATCACAATTGACTAAGGGTGTCCTAACAACTAATTAGCCCAATAACATTCTTAACTTGGATCGACGGCCATACCAGGAGATTTAGGCAGAAGACTGAGATTGCTGATAATAGGACTATATCTAAAAAAAAGCCTCTATTCAAAAAAAGGCTTCAATACAAACATTTTTATTGTTTAAAAAATCATCTGACACACTTAAATTAATTGTGAAATGGACAATATTTTTGTCAATGTCTTTTTCTTTCAAAAAGAGCGATAGTGTATATATTTCCCCTATAAATGTTCTGCCCCTCCCCCAAAAACTTTAAACCTTTTATTTTTATACACACACAGCTACAGCTACAATAACATTCGCACCAGTATCTGATCTTGGAAGCAGCTCCTGATTCTCCCTTACTGCATTACGTTAATGGAATTGTAGTCATCATTGGGGAATCATCTATCTAGTGCTGATTGTGGGTATGCTGTTTACAAACAAGTCATTCTTTTTAATTGTTTTTTCTAGTGAGTCATTTGTATTAGCTCTCCCGTATTGAGACCATAGGGTTTTAGTCAATCATAAACTTAATGAAGGCTGTCTTTAGTATGAATGTATTAATATATGAAAAATAACTGAGTGCCAAACACGTTACACAAATTAATATCATATTAATTCTAAATTAGGTCATATGTTTTCTAATTCTGACTGAATGCTCTCACAGTTATTACACAAAGGACAAAGAGCACAGATTGTCAAGGCCAGTATTTAGTAAATGTCACAGAGTAATAAAGGAGATAAACTACGTGTGTTTAAATAAATTAACCTTGGGAGATTCAATTATTATATTCTAACAGAATTATCAAATCAATTAACCAGATCTAAGTGGGAGAGAATCTATTCGCCCTGGAGTTAGGCAGGTTTCAGTCATCCACTTTGAAGATAATAAGAACAGATGACTAGATGGAAAAGTATTGGGCACTTGTGGATCAACGTTGATTTGATACAGCAATCAAATTGAAATAGATACATTTAATTCTATTTACATCTGACATTTTATCATACAAGAAGCAGTTTGAAGAAGAAAAAAACTGTATACATTTTTAATTAGTAGAGTTTGAGAAAAAGAAAAATAACACACAACAAAACAAAGAGATAAATAATATATGATAAGTCAGTCATTAAGTAAGATTACCAGTGAGTCTGCATCTCAGCTATGATAGAAAGGCTATTCGAAAGCCACAATACACTGCTTAAGAACTGTAATTAAATTTAAAGGTAATCACACATGAGTGAGTGGCACGGTGGCTTAGTGGTTAGTGCGTTTGGCTCTCAGCGCTGAGGATTTCCAGGTGGAATTTCCATGTTCTCCCCCGGTCTGCCTGTATTTCCTCTGGGTTCTTCGGTTTCCTCCTACAGTCCAAAAACATGGATTCATGGTAAACTGGATGCTCTAAATTGCCCTGTATAGTGTGCATTGTAAGTATGTAGATTGGCGCCCTGTCCTGGGTGTATCTGCCCAGCAAGGGAGATGTTCTGCTCTGAATGGGCATAAGGAACCCCCCCACGACCCTAGTATAAGATTAAGTGGAAGATACTGAATGAAGAACACATTGATGACAATAAATTAATAAAAAACAAAAACGTGGCGGGTTCGAATCCCGATCTGGGTGGAGTTTCCATGTCCTCCCCCGTGTGGGTGGGATTTCCGATTTTCCTCCCACAGTCCAAAAACATGGATTATAGGTAAATTTAATGCTCTAATGCAATAGTTTGTGTTTGCCCAGCGATAGATTGGCGCCCTGTCCTGGGTACATCTGCCGAGCGCCCGAGATTTTCTCCGCTGGATGGGCATGGGGAATACCTCCGCAACCCTAGTAGAGGAATAAGCGGAAGACTGGACGGATGGATACATTATACTGGCCGTCATACTTTAAAGATAACCATACATGCTGCCTGGTGTAGCTGCAGTAGAAATTCCACCTGGTCGGAAGCAAAACATGTTTGACACGTGTCTCTAATCGTTTCATCCTCACTACCCCTACACCCTAAAAAGTATGAAAGCTTCCCATCAGTTAGACTCCATCCGATAGCCACGGATGTAATATAATACCCATGCAGTAATTCCGATCTGAACGTGTTATTTGTACTAATCCAGGCTTTTAGACTGAATTATCGTATACTAAATAGTGCACTATATAGTACACATGGAGTGATTGTGGACGTTCGGAACCGGAAGTCGCAGCGGTGACGCTGCGGCTGATCTAGTACACACAGCATCAGTAGGCACCGCGCGTCCTGTGTAAACACGACATGTCGAAGCTGGACATGTTGAGCTCGTTTTTAATGGAGCGCCTGGCCGCGGCGGCCCGCGAGATTTTAGAGGTGGTTGAGGTCACAGTGTCGGAGTACCGAGCGGAGACTGAACAGAAGCAGGTCGAAAACGAGAAACTAAAACAACAGCTGCGCGAGCTCCTGCACCCCGCTCCAGGTAACCACCGAGCCGCCGGTTTATTACGCCCGCACTGTGCTGCAGCGAGCCCGCCGTGACGAACCCAGAAACCGTACCGGATCACCGCCTGACCCTGGGATCTGGCGGAATCCCAGCGGATTCAGCTGCAGCACAGGCTTTTGCTCGCCGGCTTCAGCCGCTGCACAAAGTAGAGCCTATTAACGCACACAGTTCTGTCACATGACCTTTGCTGCTGTTCGGCGTCCACAAAATAAAAGTCCGGACTGATTTGTATGGCGTCAAAACGGGTCCAAAAGTTTTGTGAACTCGAAAAAAAAATTCGTAAGCAATTTCCTTCGTTTCA
>JAOUQT010311201.1:0-14996 GCA_025769995.1 Xyliphius kryptos | reverse complement strand
AAGTCATACAGTTTAAGGGCAATAGTACCAAATACTAATGAAATGTATTTAAACTTTTGAGCTTGAAGAAAGTAATACAAATTGCCTTAAAAAAAAATCCTCTCTCATTATTCTAGCATTTAGCAAATAGAAATAATTGTGGTAATCCTTACCTACCTAAAAAGGGAAAAGTTTATTCTGATTTCATGTCAGACAGTGAGAAAGAAATGCATTTGTGTCTTTTTATATAGTGTATGTAAACTTTTGGTTTTGACTGTATGTATACAGTGTGTGTGTGTTAGTGTGTGTGTTTGTGTGTGTGTGTGTGTGCGCGCGCGCGTGCATATACATATGTATATATACAGTACAGTTTGGACACACCTTCTCATTCAATGTGTGTTTTTTTTTTTCTTCTTTTTTCTTTACGGCTATTGCGTTTTTATGTGTATTTTGTATATCTGTATTTTCATGACTATTTACATTGTCATTGAAGGCATCAAAACTATAAATGAACACATGTTGAGGTATATACTAACAAAAAAAAGCTAAATAACTGAAAACATGTTTTATAGTCTAGTTACTTTAAAATAGCCACCCTTTGCTCTGATTACTGCTTTGCACACTCTTCTCTCATTCTCTCATTGAGCTTCAAGAGGTATTCACCTGAAATGATTTTCAGGTGTGCTTATATGGGTTAATTAGTATAATTAATTATAATGCCAACAGTGTGCAAAGCTGTAATCAGAGCAAAGAGTGGCTAACCCGACAGCTGCCTCATTGTGTGTGTGTGTGTGTTTGTGTGTTGGTTATGTATGTGTGTGTACACTGCTCGAAACTCTAAAATAACACATCCTAAATCTCAATAAATAAAATATTTCAGTTAAAAATCTTTATTTAGTAAATTGTGTAATGTGTTGAGAACAAAATAACATAAAAATGATCAAAATGAAAATTAAAATTATTATCTAACGGAGGACTGTATTTAAAATCATACTCAAAATAAGAGTTTAAAATCAGTAGTGTGTGTGGCCTTTAAGTGCCTGTATGACCTCCCTACAACACCTGGGCATGCTCCTGATGAGGCGACAAATGTTTTGTCCCACAGCCCCCAGGTTTGTCTCCTGATATCTGCTTCATGCTTCGGACACTGTCCTGACAGACACAGCAAACCTTGCCACAGCTCACATTGATGTGCCACCCTAAAAAAGCTGAACTACCTGAGCAACTTCTGTGATGTTGTAAACACCGCCTCATGCTACCTCTATGGTGAGAGAACTGACAAAATGCAAAAGTGACCAAAACATCAGCCAGAAAGGATGAAAACAGAAAAAAGGTCTGTGGTCACCACCTGCAGCAGCACTCCTTTATAGGGGTTGTCTTGCTAAGTGCCTCTCATTTCTACCTGTTTGTCTGTTCCGTTTGCACAACAGCATGTGAAATTGATACACAATCAGTGTTGCTTCCTAACTGAACAGTTTGATTTCACAGAAGTGTGGTTACTTGGTGTTGTTTAAGCGTTCACATTATCCCACATGTTTGTTTGTGTGTAATCATAGGGATTTCCAGTTGTGCTTTGCCTTTGTTAATGAGTATTATACTGGTGTTGAACCTGACAGCTGTCTCATTGTATGTTGCTGTGTGTCTGTGTGTGTGTGTGTGTGTGGGGGGGGGGGGGCATGTTATCTAGCTACGCTAACAGAGGCTAATCGCTGCTACCCTCGACCTGGCACAGTTTAAACAAACATTTACAGCCAGCTTCAGTGACTCTGTAATGACTGGGCAGCGGGTGGACAGTGAGCAGGGAAGCCTGTACCAGCAGAGTGGGAGCTGAATGTCAGTCAAATAGGAAAAAGTCATAAAAAGAACGGAATCTTATTTTTCACAGATTTAGTTTGGGCCCGAAGCAAATTTTAACTGCTGAGGTTAAACACTGCAGGCAACTATTTTAGGAATGTCATCAGCTCACGAACTGGACCTTTAAAGGTCAGAACACCATGTTCGGATCCTAATATTATTATATAACTGTAACTATTTAAACCATAATAATTGACTTTAGGAATTATTATAACAAGCTAAACCAAAGAATGAATATGTAATGTTTAAAAATGACTGTGTTAGTAGTATTAGTGATAGGTGTAAGAATAATTGTAGTAGTAGTAGTATTAGTTGTATTTTAATTAATTATTGTCAAAGAAGTATTAGTAATAGTAGTAGTTGTTAGTAGTATTAATGTTATAGTTGTAGTTGTAAAAATAGTGTATGTAAAAATGCAGTAGTTTGCATTAGTAATAGTAGTTTTTGTAGTATATATATATATATATATATATATATATATATATGGTAGTAGTTGAACGCTGAACTGGAACGGAACAACTAACAACTAAAAGAAAAAGAAGACAAACATACTTATGGGTTCTACAAGCAAATTCACTCTGTAGATGAGCAGTATGTAATTGTCTCACAGACAACGAGTCCTGTCCAGTCAACACTGAGAACAAAAAAAAATAATCAGGCTTGTATGATCTCTGACCTGCATCAGTTCAGTATCAGTGCTCTATCAATGCCCCTGCTGTCAGTCTTGACAGGAACTCGCTTGCGGTTCCATGCTGGGTAATACAGACAGAAATGTGGTTTCACTGTTCGCTGTAATCTGAAAAGATGTTTTTGTCACAGTGCAAAATAAGTTGCAATAACTTCTGCAATGGAACTGCAGTGGACAATACAGGTGGCTAGACAAGCAGTGGTTATCATTAACCCCTTACTTTTCAAACCCGAACTGGGAAGGCATGTTTCAACAAGTGGGATACATTTACTTATTTCATATAAAACAAAAATCTGATGACCTTTAATCACTCAATTTCTCTGATTGTTTTTGGTTCTTTTACTTTACAAACAATGAAATTCCAAATGCAGAAATCTGTTGGTGGAAATACATTTGCTTCTTGTCCATAAATTTCAGTCATGCATAACAACCCTGGTGCATTTGCACACAGAGCCTGGGTGAGACAGACTTCTCAGATGAGTGCGTGGTGGAATGAGCATGAAAATGAATGAGGGGACTGGCAAGGAGTGCTCGGTGCTTCCTGGTGTAATTTCACAGCTGTCATCTCCTGTGAGAAAAGCTCACTTTTACATGAGAGAACACAGACCTCCACAGGAAACAGACGTGCTACAGTGGGACAGCTCAGACCATTCTGCCATAATAATGCAAGTGGCTATTCAGCAGCAGCTGCAGCAGCGGTTGTAGGAGTGCTACGGGTAACAGAAAATGTAGAAATAGTGAGTGTAGTATTAGTGTCATATATGAGGCAGGTAGTAGCTGTAATAGTAGTGTGGTAGCAGAATTAATAGCAGTAGTTGTTGCAGTAGTGGTAGAAGTAATAATACTTGTAGTAGTGGTAGTTGTAGAAGTAGTAATAGTTATTTTTGCAGTTGTTGTTGTAGCATTAAATGTTGTAGCAATAGTGGAAGTATTTGTCGTTGTTGTATCATTTGAAGTAATAGTGGTAATATTTCTAGTTGTTGTAGTATTATTTGTGGTAGTAGTATTTGTTGTGGTAATAGTTGGAGTATTTGTGGTTGTTGTAGTATTAATCGTAGTAATAGTGATAGTATTTGTAGATGTTGTAGTATTATTTGTGGTAGTATTAGTTGTTGTAATAGTTGTATGTGTAGCTGTTGTAGTAATAGTGGCAGTATTTGTAGATGTAGTATTATTTGTTATTGTACTAATAGTGGTAATATTTGTAGTTGTTGTTGTAGTATTGTTTGTGGCAGTAGTATTTGTTGTAGTAATAGTGGTAGTTTTAGTTGTTGTAGTGTTTGTTGTAGTATTTGTAGATGTTGTAGTTTTATTTGTGGTAGTATTAGTTGTTGTACTAATAGTCATAGTATTTGTAGTTAATCTAATATTAGTAGTTGTCATAGTTGTACACAATATAAGAAACAAACACACAATCTATTTTACTTGCTGTTGTGCAAATGGAACAGAAAAACAAGTTGAAATGAAAGACGCTTAGCAAGACAGCATCTATAAAGGAGTGGTTCTGGAGGTGGTGACCACAGACCTTTTCTGTTCTCATCTTTTCTGGCTGATGTTTTTGACAATTTGCATTTTGTCAGCTCTCTCACCATAGAGGTAGCATTGTCTACGTAGCGGTGTCTAAAACCCACAGTAGTTGCTCAGGAAGTGCAGCTTATTCAGGATGGCACATCAATGTGAGCTGTGGCAAGAAAGTTTGCTGTGTCTGTCAGCACAGTGGCCAGAGCAAGGAGCAGATACCAGAGGACACGGAGGGGGCCGTAGGAGAGAACTTCCACCGCCTCATCAGAAGCATGACCAGACGTTGTAAGGAGGCCATACAGGCATGTGGCGGGCACACACACAACTGGGCATCATTTTAACTTTCCAGGAATTTCCTTTGAAGTTGGACCAGTCTATCATTTGATTTTCCAATTTGATTTTAAATGATCCCAAATCCAGACCTCCATGGGATAATAATTTTAATTTATATTTTGATAATTTTATGTTATTTTGTTCTCAACGCATTAAACTATTAACTAAATAAAGATTTTTAACTGAAATATTTTATTTATTGTGTTATTTTAGTGTTTCCTTTTTTTTTTTGGAGCAGTGTTTAATGACCTTTGGGCAAAGCACCTAACCCAAATTGCTCCCCAGATGGGTTAAATGTGGAGAACAAATTGTATGTAAGCATAGTATGCCAAATAGATCACTTTATTAGATGTATAACAAACTTTGGGAAGTGGTTTACTTGATCTGGCATTCAGCAGCTACCTTCAGAGCTGTGAAGAAATTATTCTTCAAGTCCTAAAAGTTTGCTGTATATATAGTTACCAAATGCACAGGGATATTTACAAATAAATGACTGTCTTGTTTTTGTTTTTTAATGAACGCTAGTAAACAATATAAATTCCAGATTAAGTAAAAAAAAAATGAAAATTGATGTAACCCAGTGACATTTGTGTTTTAAAGGCGGCTCTAGCTGCGCGAAACGTCATTAGTATTACAAAATCTTTGTTTTTCCGCACTGCGTGCAGCCACCCTCTTCACATGACTTATCAGAATTAGCCTACAAACTGGCATCGAAATTAACCGAAAATTAAGTATACATATCAATTATGTTTACATTGAATTAGGCTAAACCCTAGCCTGTTAGCATGTTAGCTTCCAGTTTATGCATACGCGTTAGCAAGCTGCGCCAAAAATATCGTTTCAATTAAGCTTCTGCTGTAAAATATGAGTATTTACATATTTAAATATCTACGGTATTTTCGTTTTCTTTCTTTTTACAATGAAAATAATGTCGGTCATACACACCTCAGATGAAAATTACGTCCACATGCTTTTGTTTAGTGCCTTACTTTTGCCGCGCATACAGTGAAACCAGGGTGGAAACACTGCAGATCTACATATCATCTCCCCACAGTCTGTGCTGCCCTTCACAGTAAAATGAACTTGCCTCTCCACTACAGATTAGCTGAACAAAATCGCCAGCGGAAAACCATTACAACTTCCGGTTTAAATAGCGCAATAACACTTATTATAAGCATGGCCGCTTTCGGAAATGTGTACTTGCGCGTCATGTTTTTATTTTTCAAACACGATACAATTTGATGCAAAAATAAATTATTTAATAATAATAACATAAGTAAAAATTACCGTCTCATTTACTCTGTGAATAATTAATTACCCAAAAAAGTGTAATATGTAAGAAACGAAATAACTCAAACATTTCGAGGCTTTATACTGTAGGTAGTACATAAATGTAAAAGATACATTTATACATTTATAATATAAATTTCATTGAGAAAAACGCTACACAGTAGATTTAGCCTTACTATAAAATTTGGGAATGTGCCTGTCATACAATATCAAATAAATTGACTAAATTTACTATATCCTATATATACGGTTAAAAAAATAAGGCGAACACTAAAATAACAAATCATAGATCTCAGTAAATAAAATATTTTAGTTGAAAATATTTAGAAGATAAATATTGAGAACAAAATGTAAATTAAAATTGTTATCCCATGGAGGTCTGGATTTGGAATCATACTCAAAATCAATGTGGAAAATCAAATGACAGGCTGATCCAACTCCAGTGGAAATTCCTCAAGACAAGTTCAAATGCCTCCCTACAATGCCCTTGGCATGCTCCTGATGAGGCAGCGGATGTTCTCTCTTGGTGACCAAAACATCAGCAAGAAAGGATGAGAACAGAGAAAAGGTCTGTGGTCACCACCTGCAGAAGCACTCCTTTATAGGGGTTGTCTTGCTAAGTGCCTCTCATTTCTACCTGTTGTCAACAGCAACAGCAAGTGAAATTGATTTCTAATCAGTGTTGCTTACAAACTGGACAGGCTGATTTCACAGAAGTGTGGTTGACTTGGAGTTACATTGTGTAGTTTAAGTGTTCCTTTTAATTTTATACAATGACTAAACCTAACTATTGCAGTACAACCTTGTACATGAACGTCTTGAGGATACTTTGTTGCCAACCAGGAATATGAATTGGACCTTTCAACAAAGGAATTAATGACTTTAAATTGGTTTAAAAAAAAGACAATGGTATTTTGATATTCTAATTAAACACCAGACTTAAAACCAAAAGAAAATTTGTGTAAGAAATTGAAAGCAAGATTTACCTATAAGCCTTTTGTATTTTTTTGGTATTTAGGTTATAGGCAATCACGAATCCCTCAGTGACTCGTTTGGCACTCTCGACTCCCTCAGTGACTCGTGTGGCACTCGTGACACCCTCAGTGTCTCGTTCGGCACCTGTGACTCCATCCGTGATTCGATAGGCTCCCACGGTCCTTCCCGTGATTTGTTAGACTCCCACAGTTCTTCCTGTGATTCGGTAGGCTTACCCATTTCCACTTGCGATCGGTGGTACCTGCCAGTTCCTCCTTCGACTACTATCTGGTACATCTAGGGAGACAGTGTTAAATCTTGAAATGAGTGGAGTTTTTTTCTTGGTTGTTGGCCATGGCAGTCTCTGCGTCTTTGTCGTATGTCCAGGTTGGCGTTTCCACGGTTTCCATCCGCCAGAGCTCGGATCTCAAAGTCATCCGCCAGAGCTTAGAACTCAAGGCTGTTCTCCTGAGCGTAAATCCAAAGACTGCCCACGTCTCGTCGTCAGGAGAGATTTTGCCTTAGTTAATCAGTTAATTACTGAGTGTTCTTATTGGTTAGTGTGTACATGCTTCTACATGTGCTATGTTATTTAATCCCTGTGTTTCCCTTAGTTTCCTGCACGTAAACACTTTTGTCACTTGTTGTTGTTCCCGGTGTTTTGTTGTATTGTTGCTTATTTTGATGAATAAACGTATGCTACTTTTGCATATCTGGCATCCTGGCTCATTCCTGCTCTTCTGCAGCAGTGTGGCACGGGGTCTTATCCAGAGGATTACTGATTCGCAACCATATTTGGGAGTTCAGAAGAGATCAGTTTGCCAGACTGGGGATGTCAGAAGCCCTTCCAGCTAAGTGGAGCAACCGCTAGTTGGAGGCAGCAGATGGGGCTTTCTCATGAGAAGACTACATTTCCCAAAGGATGTCAAACAAATCAGGCTCAACAAGGTGCACCTGTCGACTTAACTACTTCAATGTCATACTTAGCAACCGGTTGTCATGCTGCCATGCTTTAATGTAATCCATTGCTCAAGTATGATTGCTTGCCTATTGTCTTTCCTGCTGTCAAGCACCATTTCAGAGATACCTTTTGTGGATAGAGTGGACAGTATAATCTGATGATTCACTGAATAGAAAATGCAAAGTGGTCCAGTAGAATGAGGATGAAATTGAGTCGTGGGGGGAATTAGTTGGTTTGCTGAAAGGAGAATCTTAGAAAGATTCCTTAAAAGGCTGACTGATTGGACAGTCATTCATTCATTCATTATCTTTCGCTTATTCCTTTTTGAGGGTCACTGGGGGGGGGGTCTCCCTATCCAGAGGAGAACGTCTGAGGTGCTGGGCAGATAAACCCAGGACAGGGCGCCAATCCATCACTGGGTACCTGATTGGACATCTTATAGAAAAAAGGGACAGGCAGTAGTTTGCAGTTGCTTTAAATCTTTTCTATCTAAAATATTGCAGTGTCATCAGCTGATCAGGAGTGATTACATTTCCATGTGTGTGAAATGAGCAAACCTGTTTCATTTATATTTGTGGGTGTAACACCAAGAAAAAAGGGGACCTGTCAAATAAAAACACTTTATTTTGACAACAAATGTATATTTCTCCATCTCAGTCAGTCCTTCTTCCAGCCCACTCACTGAGGAGGAGAGATCATTAGAAACATAATCACAAGGCAGGTGTTACAATTTGCCTGATCGGCACTCTAAGCCTGTTATTCATTCAAATAATTAAAATAACTAATAGCATAAGGTAAAGACCACCCATTTGATGGCCAGACACTCTTTCTCATTGGTGCTGTATTTCTGCTCTCGCGAGAGCTTCTGGCAGCTCCAGGTGCTCCTTGCCCTTCACCACCCTGAGCCTTCTGCATAATTAAAGGATAATTAAATGTGAGAGTAAAGTTAGTAGACTGCAGTAGTGGGCCATCACATCGTCCCTTATCCACCCTGCTTGGCTTCTGCGTCGTGTCTCATATGCAAGACTCTCTTAGCACTGCTCTTCAAATGAAAATAGGTTTAATTAAAGGGTCTCTTAATGCTATTGTATCTATCTAGTCAAACAGAAGCAGGGGTTTGGGGAAACCAACCTGTCCTGATGGATTGTTTGCAGCTGGATATACGATGGACGCGTGAATGGACTGACGTATCGTATGCCTGCCTCCATTATCGATAAAGGATGCAGAAGATGTTTATCTTTTCGGATTTATGATCACATGTGCTCTGCTGATTGGATTAGGCATCGTGCTGATGTATAGAGAAATTAAGTGTTGGGTCAGTTGACAAACATTTCCACATCAGCTGGCCTTGAGGGGCGAGTGTATTAGTGAAACTCCCCTTGCGAGACTTGGCTATGGTTTCCACTACTGCTACTTCCTGCCCCCTCTCTCCTATGGACTTTACCCAATTCTTTACTAATATTAGCTTTTTGTTATGTCTACAGTTGGGTTGATGAGTGCCTCACGGGCTGCTATCCACCCCTATTGTGTTATATCTGTGCTTGTGTGCTAAATGTGTTTTTTTCCCCTGTTTCTACACTGTGCTCCGTTAGAGCACAATGTGAGTGATAGGTTTTTTGCCACCTATTCCATATTCAGATTTCTTTTCACCTGAATTTCCCCATTGTGGGACTAATAAAGGCATATCATATCATATCAGAGCAGGTTAAACCGTGGTGAAGGCTTGTTTGCATTGCTCTGTTCACTGGACCAAGTTTGTAGTATTAGTTTTTGTGAAGTCAGTCAAAGGGCTGTTAATGTCCAAAAAGTTTGGCACGAACTGTCAGTAATAGCCAGCCATATCTAACAACTGCCTTGCTTCCTTGTTGGCCCTATGAGATGAGAGTCGCAAGTGTAGCACTCTAATTAATAAGGGGATTAACCTGCTTAAGCCCTGGGAGGAACCCCAGATACCATACTGCATATCCAATTGTTCACTTCTTAAATATTTTTAGGATGGCATATTCCATGTAAAGGCAGAGGAATGCTGTAATATGGCAGGTGTCCCAAACAACTTGAATGGAAGTCTGTAAATAAAAGTAAGCAGCACCTAAACTATCGAGCAGGTCATCAACACAAGGCATGGGATATGTTTAGACACTGCATACACTTTTCTAAAATTCACACAGTAACCAAATTCACACAGTCCATCAGTTGACCAACCAACTCAAGTGAACTCATGTCACTCCATTACTCTCTCTCCATTGGCTCTCTGTAGCTGTACGCCTTTAGACACTAACTCTGGCCTACAGGACGATCTCTGAATGTGCTCCCTCCCTTAACTTAAAATTTCAAACGTACAGCCCATCTCGTTCACTATGCTCTATTGACGAATGTAGGCTAATGTTTTAACCTCATTGTGGTACTTATTCTCATTCCATATCGTTCACCACTGCTAAATGGTGTGATGATCTTTTCAACTCTGTTCATAATGCTGAGCCATTCAGAATTTTCAAGAAACATTAAAACACATCTCTTCTGGAAGCATTTAATACAAAAAATAAATAAATAAAAGAGAGCGAGATATGGTTAATGTAGACTTGAAAGCCTGATTAAATAGTGATCAGGTATGATAATTCTGCAGTGTAACAGTTTTTCCTTAACTACTTGCATTGTTCTCTCATTTGTAAATCACTTTGGTTAAAAGCGTCTGCTAAATGACTAAATGTAAATGTAATGTAAATGTCAGTTAAGGGGACCAATACCTTTTGGCTATTTTAGTCACTGTGGAATTTGTGCTGTATTTTACTTTATTTAGACCCCTTTTGTTAACTAAACTACTCCACCAATGTTACTTTTCAATAGAAAATAGTAAAATTGCAAAAAAAAGGCAACACATTGCAATCTTTGACAAAAAAATCTATATGTAACCCTTAACACTATAATAATATCACTATAAAATTGTAAGATTTATGGATAAAGACTTTTAAGAAACACTGCTTTAACGCAACCTCACCATTAAATTTGCATTATGTGTGAACACAACAGTTCATATTCCAATCAGCCCAAATAGTACACATCTCGTTTCGGTTCTCTTAAAGTTTTATCTGGTTATGTGAAATAAATAATGTCTTGCTGCTGCCACACAAAGTTAAGACTGTACTGTTATTATTAACCATTGTTAACAATGTATTAATTTACAAAGTGCAAACAAATCTATTTAACTGTGTGCTTCACAATTCAGAGCAAGGAATTTAAACATTTAAAAAAAGCCCAATACTGTTGACAACCCCTAAGTAAAGAAAGTGGCTATTGGGTGTCCTAAAAGTTGCTAGATGATGTCTTCATCTAATTGCATAATAATCTTTTGTATGTACGATTCCCGGCATCACCAAGAACACTGCTCAAAAAAATAAAGGGAACACTTGAACAACGCAATGTAACTCCAAGTCAACTACACTTCTGTGAAATCAACCTTTCCAGTTAGGAAGCAGCACTGATTGTGAATTAATTTCACTTGCTGTTGTGCAAATGGAACAGACAACAGGTAGAAATGAGAGGCACTTAGCAAGACCCCCCTATAAAGGAGTGCTTCTGCAGGTGGTGATCACAGGCCTTTTCTCTCTTCTCATCCTTTCTGGCTGATGTTCTCATCACTTTTGCATTTTATCAGTTCTCTCACCATAGAGGTGGCATGAGGCGGTGTCAACAACCCACAGAAGTTGCTCAGGTAGTGCAGCTTATTCAGCATGGCACATCAATGCCAGCTGTGGCAGCAAGAAGGTTTGCTGTGTCTGTCACCAGGTGATATGGAGGGGGCCATAGCAGAGAACATCTGCCGCCTCTTCAGGCATTGTAGGAAGGTCATACAGGCAATTGGAGGCCATACACACTACTGAGCTTCATTTTAACTTGTCTTGAGGAATTTCCACTGAAGTTGGATCAGTCTGAAATTTGATTTTCCACTTCGATTTTGAGTAGGATTCTAAATCTAGACCGCCATTGGATAATAATTTAGATTTACATTTTGATCATTTTTATGTTTTTTTGAAACAAAAATATTTTATTCATTGATATATTGGGATGTGTTATTTTAGTGTCTCGTTTATTTTTTTGAGCAGTGTACATAGTAACTACATAGTAATTACATACTGTTTCCATAGTTTGATGTATAGTGTATAAAATTTATTGCGTTGCAGTGCTTTTTAATCCCAACATCATGACAATGTGCTGTGTTGTTGAACATTGTGACCAGACCCCTCGTTAGTTCAGTGAATCATGCTGCAAAGTGTAAAAACTACGACCTCAAAACCTACAAATCACCGGGGATGAAATGTAAAAGTCAGGTCATGTAATAAGCAAGACTACAATTTTCTGAACTAGAGACGTATAATTATACGATGGAGTTTGACGACTCGCTCAGCACGGCGCGCTCTCATTTTAATAATGTCATTTTGAGAGAGAATAAAACTGTCGTCTCATTTAGACGAGATTTTAACCAGAAACAGGACACTTTGAAATGAGATATCACTTTGTTACAACATGTATCAGATCCAGTGCAGACACATCCAATTTAGAAATAATACCCATAGCTATTGAACGCTTAACCACTAAAATTACCACATTCCGTCCTTAGGTCTTGCTATTTGTCGACAGAATGAGCTGTTAAAGTTAAATAGCTCTGCTTAAAGTGGATGCAGGCTGCAGGTTCATCTTCAGCTCTACGTATTTAACAAGAGGAAAGACATCACATTGGGATTCCAATGCATCCTGCGTTTCTCAATAAGGTGCTTTAAAAGAAAGCAATTAATGCGAAGTTAAATGTGACTGGAAAGGACGGGAGTAGAAGGGGGTTGAGGGGACTACCTGGAAAAATAGCAAGGCCTATTTAAAAACACACACACATGCACAAACACATACACACACACACGCACACACACCTTCTACCGTGTTGCCATAGCAATGCTCTAATTCAGCATCCAGCCTGAGCCGAGGTTACAAGCTCGTTATATTCTACTTTCTCCTCTACCTGAAATCCTGACAGTGGGAGCTTTCCACTAGAGTGGCAGCACTGTAAAGGATCTCCCACTCGCTGTTCAGAACAGAGCGGGTAAAATAAGACATCGCAGTGTGACAGCCAGATTATTGTTTAAGCAGGGTTGCTCCTGAGGTGAATTTATTCAGGGAATAAAGTGTGTTTCAGATCATGATCTTTAAAAAATGACATTGTGATGGAAGCCGGCTGAATGAAAACCAAAGCACAACGTGGGGGTGAAATGTCAGTAATAACGACGTATCCAACACGAGCATGGGATTTTATAAAGCAATAAGGTGTGAGAGGGCAGCATTATTGTGAATAAATCACTATAAAGACTCGTAGTAGAGTACAGTTGCACCGCTTTCCTGTGATTTATCAATACTAGTAAATGCCAAAGCCCTCACTGACTCATCACTAATTCTCCCACTTCCTGTGTACCTACAAGGCTAATCTTGGCATTCTGATTCCCCATACTATCCATGAAAAAATAAGTACTCATCTTTCTACATTTAATGGTTTGTTTGATATCTGTATAGAACGCAAGACCCCTTCGGTGTCACATAAGGGTCTTTCCGAGAAGCTGCAAGGCTTAAACTAGGCACCTTGATTACCTACCATGTGCTTGTGAAGCCTACTGATAAATTCTCACGGGTTCTGGCTTTCCTGTGCTTGATTGTTCGTTCTCTATCGCCATCAAACACAACACTTTGAATGGACTGTGGTCTACAAGAGTATCTACAAAGCTGAAACTTCATCATTCCTTATCGTGTCCTTGGAAGACACCGTAGTCGCAACTCACACTATATTTATTCCACATATTTATTTCAGATTTTTAATTGCCACAAACCTCACTCTATAATAATATATTCATTTTAAATCTATTACTGCCTTGAATCTTAAACTGCACAGACACATAAGCAGTTAACCCAGAAACTCCCTAGGTGAGCTTGGCTACCTCACCTGCCTGTCTGGCGCCTCTATCACAAATCAGCAATTGATCTCAGCTTCACCATCATGGTGGTCCTCTTCGTAATTTATTTAATTTAATAATGTCACGTTGAACGCCGTTACTTATAATTAGTATGACTTAGAGTCACATGGGATGTTGGGAATGCTAAAGCCTATTTCAGTGTTTATGCAGATAGCCGGTGTGTCACAGGGCAGAGCCACAGGCAAAAGATTCACACGTGTGACCTAGGGGGCAATTTATTAAATTTTTTTAAAGCTGAAGTAAACACTTAAAGACTTAAGGAGAACATGCAAATCACATAGAAAGGAGTTTGGCTAGATGACAAAGCGACAATGCAACCATTGCTATGCTGATGACGCTCAGCTCCATTTGGCTTTTGCGCCTGATGACCCCTCAATCTCAAATCGTACTTATACTTAGTATGACTTGGGGTCACATAGGATGGTGGAAATGCTAAAGCCTATTCTAGTGCTTATGCAGATTGCCCATCCAACGCAGGTAAAGCTGGGAATGCTAAAGCCTATTCCAGTGCTTATGCAGATAGCTGGTGTGTCTGCCTTACCGACATATCTAGTTTGATGAAGGCCCGTCATCTTAAATTAAACTTGGCAAAGACTGAGCTGCTTATAATCCCAGCTAAACCCGCAATTCATCATGACCTGAACCTCCAAATTGAGGGTTCCACAATCCCTCCAACTGACTCGGTCCGTAATATTGTTTTTTCAATTGACAATCATCCGCTCCTGCAAATTCATTCTGTATAACATCAGGAAAATCCGACCTTTCCTAACAGAACAGGCTACTCAGCTGCTAGTCCAAGCCCTCATCCTATCCTGGCTAGACTATTCAACATTCAGACCTCGGCAATTGGTTCAAAACTCAGCAGCCCGACTCGTGTTCAACCAATCAAAGTGAACACGTCACTTCGTTACCCATCGTTGGCTTTCTGTAGCTGCTCACATTCAGTACAAGGTACTGACTCTGGCCTACAAGACAGTCGCTGGATCTGCCTCCTCTTACTTTCAGTCCATCTTTACTAAATACACTCTATACTCTAGTGACGAATATCGCCTGGTGACTCCAACTCACCAAGGTCCCAATTCTTCATTTCTTTCACCAGTGCTAAATAGTAGAATGACCTTCCCAACAACATCCGTAAGGCTGTCACAGACACTTTTATTTATACCTTTTATTTTATTTTTTTTAATTGCCAGATCGAGTAATGCGCAGGGTTGATGGGGTTGCAGTTTAGCTGTTTTTTCCTATAAATACTGACTTGACTCTCATTTGTAAGTCGCTTTGGATAAAAGCGTCTGCTAAATTCCTAAATGTACTAGAGAGTGCACTTCCTGAAGAAACTGCGGATATGTGGCGCACGATGCCTGCTGTCAATTGCCAATACTTTCAG
>JAOUQT010311193.1:0-14997 GCA_025769995.1 Xyliphius kryptos | reverse complement strand
CCAAAAAAAAAAAAAAATTATACAGATCTGTAAGAAAAATTGTCTGGGCTACTAGTGAACTATATACAGTGTAAAGTTTTGGCCAGGCTTTTGATTCCTGCAAATATTCCTGCAATATTCTCTTCACTACTGATACCTCACTGATGTAAGTAATGTATTTTGTCCTTTTTAATAATTATAGTTTAGTCTTTATTCTTTATGTTCAATATTTATTTCATCTTTACGTCCTTTGGATTGCTTTTTATATTGTGCAATGACAATAAAGGCATGTTATCATATCTTAAATTATATTATCCTATGTAATGGTTAATTTATGCATAATTGGTTGAACTGCGCCTTAAAGGTAATAACCAATGACACGTCGATTGGTTTACTGCACACACGTCCTTAAACACACCTATAAATCACGTCAACACAATATCAACGACTCACTGACGCACTCTAAATCCAGGAGCAGGTACACCGTTGAAAGCTAGTTAAAGATCACTAAAGTACAGCCCCTTAAGCCGCTTGTTCGTGATTGTAAAGAATATGTATATCAATCGTACGCTTGTAATTAAAAAAAAAAAAACAGCCTTGTGACCTGAACGCCCCCGGTTTCATTGCCGGTCCCACCAAGTATTATGGCTGCAGTGCCCTTGGACAAGACACCAAACCCAATTACTCCCCGGTCGCTGTATACAAGGCTGCCCACCGTTCTGGGCAGGTGTGCTCACTTATTGTGTGTAAATGTGTATAATAGTGTGTGTATATGTGTTTCACTACAGGGATGAGTTAAATTGGAGGACAGTAGGCAAAATAGATCACTTTGCACTTTACTTTATTTATATAAACCTCTGCAGGATTCCAAAGAGTATGTATGTCAAATTTCATTATATTCGAATCAACGGTGTGGATTTGTATAGTAAACACACACATGGTTACTTTTAAATATATACGTATGTTGATCTACAAAGCAGAAAATCTGCTGTGTTGTCAGCTCTGCTTTATCAAAAGCTTTACAGAACAGACGATCTCCCTACCATGCCGGACCCTTGAGCTCAGCTTGAGTCTTTTACTGGCACTGACACAAGAAATTAGGAGCCTGAGTCCCTTATTTTCTGCCCCACTGCTCAGAACACAGATGCTCCAAACTGCAGATCAGTCTTCCTGGTCACAGCTTACTCACTGAGACACCTGGTTACTTTACTATTACATTTGTAATTTACTTAATTTTGCTGAGGTGTACGATATTCTCCATACGTTGCTGGTTTTATTTTTCATAGTTGATAAACTCTTTCATTAGAAGCTAAAGACCATTTAGCGAAATGCATTACTGTTGCAAATCATAAAGTCTATTGTTCCCAAAAAGGAATATGTAAGAAATTATAAGCCTTAGTGACAACTTGTGGTAAAATTTGAAAACATTATACATTTAAATAATAATTATACGTAATTAGAGCTTAGACATATTTGTAGCCAAAGTTGATCGGAAAATTATTTAAAAAAAAATGTATTTGATATTTATAATATTATTACTTTGTTGGAATTCCAAATACACTTTTGCAACGATAATTAATACAACTTTTTCGTTAATAAACACCCTGGGATGATATAGTCTGTCTAATTGCTTCACTGTTAATTACTTAGATATGTGCAGATTTAAGCATATTCTGATATTTAAAATCTCATTTACCTGTCTGGGGACAATTAGTTTTCATTAACATTGTATATTATTGAATCAGCTCTTTTGACAGGGATGTGTGAAGTGTTTGTTGTGTAGCTACATGGTGCAGTCCGGTACTTCTTGCTTTGTGTTACCATTTTCATAATGTTTTGCAGTTGATATCATTAGAATGAAAAAAAATTGCAAGAGTTTTGTATTTGCACACCTGTCTGTCAGGGATTTTATAAATGAGTTTTGGATTAATAGAACAGGAAACTAATAGGATTAGAGAACAGGGCTAAAGGGAATGTTATGACCTATAGGGGAACTGGACACAAAAAGGTTGGTAAAACACCCAAAACAAATATATGTCCATTGCTGGGCAGATATAAAAAATTTATTGGTGTTCGATTTTATTGGTGCTGCCCAGCCCCCGAAACATTCTTCCTTGGATGGGCATGGGGATCCCCACCCCTCATAGAGTATTAAGTGGAAGATAATGAGTCCGCAGTTTACTCTGTATAATCCATATTTCTTTAACTATATAATTATGTGTAATTAGGCAGCAGAATAATTCCATAGTAAAAGGACGGAACGAACAAAACTTTGTTTTAATGTTTTAACTGCTGATTACAGTTTATAACCTTGTGCACACCTCAGACATTTTTCTCAGTTTCCTTTGCTTTGGTCAAACATGCAAAATGAGAGAAGTGTCAACAGGCTTGACAACAGCTATACAACTAGAAGATCATTATTTTATACAAAAACTGTCATGTCTTCTTTTTTAATATTCTGACCTATGTTTTTAAACAGTTTTTACAATAGTTAAATGTTTAAAAGTACTCCAGTAAAGGGTAAAATAAATAATTAATTAAATATTTTTATTTTAAGTTTAGTGAAATCCTATATTTTTTGGTCCTGTAAAAAGACAATGTAAAAAATGGCTATAGATAAAAAAATGTTTTGAATACATGTAAAGATTTCTAGGGTTATTATTACATAATCATAATGTAACATGAAGGGTTAATGATATGTGTGTACTTTCACAACATATGCAGAAATAACCTTTACTTAACAGGACAAGCATTAGACTGCCTATTGTTTTTATTTTGGTTGTAGTCTTTAGTTATTTATTAGTTGGTAATTCATTTACTTGGTCTCTATTGTATGATGTGTTTGTAGCCATAGTGTGTGTAATGGTCCCTTAAAAATGTAAATAAAATGAAAACAAGACTTAAGGTTACACATATTTTTAAATTACTGGAACCGAAAAACACATTATTAATAAAAATTTTAGGCACATAGCTGTGGGCAAGTGATTGATTTTAGCATCCATCACTATATATAACAACCTTAACCGACAGTTACACAATGAAGCAATAAGGCACTTGAGGGCATGCAATTATTGTGAATAAACCACAGTATTAGGCACGTGGCGCAAGGGGAGCGTTTATAAAACAGTTACCAACACATTATAATAATAATAAAAAAGGTTTGATTCATGAATACGTTTACTGAAAGCAAAATCACTAAAACCTTGCCTTGTGCAACATGATAAAGGTTCATACATTCATTCGTTATCTTCCGCTTATTCCTTTATGAGGGTCGCGGGGGAGTTCCCCATGCCCGTCCATGGGGAACCCCCCATAGATGGGGGCGCTGGGCAGATACACCCAGGACAGGGCGCCAATACATCGCTGGGTACACACTCACTCACACAGCCACACACACATACACACTATACAGGGCAATTTAGAACATTCAATTTACCTCAGTGTTTTTTGGGATGTGGGAGGAAACCGGAGAACCTAGAGGAAACCCACGCAGACACGGAGAGAACATGCTAACTCCACCCAGATTGGGATTCGAACCGGGAATCCCCAGCGTTGAGAGGCGAACGTGCTAACCACTATGATAAAGGTTGTTTATTATAAATGAACTCTAACCGCAAGTAAAAGATTTTCTTTAACGGTTTCTTTAACAATCAAATACTGTCATCTAGTGGCCACATTACAGAACACGCTTCATGAAAGACTTCGGGAAAACTATATATATTTTATCGCACATTTCTGCGAATGTGAAGCGGTCAGAGGTGTTGAGGGCTATTGTGAATGTCACGGCTAGACAAGCGGCACAGCCAATCAGATTTAAGGACCGGAACTACCCGTTTTATAAATAGGATTATAGAACAGGGCTACCTACGGAGGAACTGGATACAAAAGGTTGATAACACCCAGAACAAATACATGTCCATTGCTGGGCAGAACAAAATCTAAGAACAAAATCACTCACATGCAGCTATAGGGGAAAAATTAGGATTGCTAGTTTACTAGCACATTTGTTGTTGCTCTTAGGGATGACATGCAAACTCAAAAGGACTTTGCCTTTGACTGTGTCAGCCTGACAAACACACAATTTCCTTGCTATTCGGCAATAGAGCTAACCACTCCCCACTCTGCCACGGCCCTCACTGACATTTACCTCAAGTTTCAGATAACCTGTATTGGCATCGCTTACCCTTCCTGAATGATATGCATGGTGGCAGGTTCACAGAAAGTCCTACTGCATATGCAATTAATGCCAATAGGCTGAAATGGTTGATGGGGGACTGCTGCTTTAAAACTGTTGTCATCTTCTCCTCATTAGCTACCGTCTGATGCTTTTATTCATCCTTTTCTTAAAACCTGCAGGGGATTAATGTGACTGACAGTTTATTTTTATCCTGTACTATTTTAGTTTCCTCATAACTTGGCCTCTAATTAGGTACCTGGATAGTTCTACGATTAAAAAAAACTATTTGTTATAATTAAAAATTATAAATTCTAAGACACACAATTTTCTTCTTAAATGTATTAAAAGTAATGTGCCAAGTATTTAAGCAGGGTACAAATATATACAAAATATACTAAGACTTCCTAAATGCAGATCTTTATTCCTAGTCTTGACCTGCTTCCTTATAGAAAGGAGCAAGAAAGCTTCATGTCCTCCCTGTGCCTGTGTGGGTTTTCTATGAATATTCAAGTTATCTCCCACAATCCGTAGGCATGTTGATATACAAGTAAGACATACAAATTGCCCCTCGGATTGGACAATTTGTAAATTATGTATGTTTGGGTGTCATCAGACCTTACAAAACATACTATGAAACAGTATGGATCAGAATCATTGTAAATTGGCCTATAGAGAATCCAAGATCAGACACGGCTAAATGGATGTAACACACAAATATTTGTGTATATTGAAAGCCGATGCTTTCTGTTGTTTCATTTCAATATGTAAGCAAGCTGTGTGTTTGACATCTTTGTTTTTCATTTTATTTTATTAAATTACTTTTGATTCATTTAATTCTGTAAGAAAGAGAAAGCTGAGAACGGTGCATCAGTTCAAACATATTTGCTTATTACTTATGACAGTTGATGCTCTGATCAGACAGAGCCTCATCTCATATGTTCTGAGTCTATAAGCTCTGAGATTCTAAAAAATTCCCATTATCCGTATAGTAGGAAACAATTTTATTTTGTTCGAAATACGGTTGATGCCTTGGATAAACGCAAATGGAAAAAAAAGTAGATGGATATTATAAAACCCTTGAAAGAACAGTGGCTTTGTATGGAAAGCCCCTCCTGCTCTGGCCAGCACTAGGAATCATCAATTACCTTACATCAGTTAGTTAATTCAAGTTGGCTAATGCTATTAATTCTGGTGTATGTGAAATCTGAGCCACTGGCAGCAGTAATGATATTAATATATTTATAAAATGACTGGAACTGAATGCGTTCATATTTGTGCATGCTAAAGTTACTTACACAAGCTCAAAGCCTTACAGCCAAATCCTATTTTTACATTCTTCAAGCCATTTAATGTATTCATTTATTTTCATTTGATGTAAGCCTAAAAACAATGTCAACCATTTGTTTTTTTGATCGGACTTGACAGTACCAGCTGGATTTTGTATCCTAATTTATTTGACTGAATTTATTTGAAGTCAAGAATTAAAAAGTCAGTTAGCTTCAATTTACAGTACATATTTATTTCTGGTCTTACAGCATTGAGGATCCCTTAATATTTAAACTAATATTAGTCCATCTATTAATGTAAGAAAATAAATAACAACCTGAAACCCTGTTATAATATAACCATATAAAAATGCATATATTGCACAATAATAATCTTTACCACAATTGCTTTTCTCTTACAACAATAATAAGGAGTGCCAAGCCTTTTACAGCAAATAAATCATGGTGTGACTACCAGCATGGCATTTCAATATGAGATGACTCCCCTCCTCCCTGGCTTTTCATCCACTGGCCTTGGACCCCCCAACAGCATCACAATATTAGACATCAGAGGGCTTGCCTTTGATCCCTTATTTCATCAGTGTCATTTATTTAATCTGTCTTAACTGAGGGGGTGGTCAAAAGTGCTCCAGTTCGATTCCACCTGAGACCAAACAATTTACCTAATTGCTTGAGTAGAATACATGATTTGAAACAGTTTTCTCCACATGTTCCAATTTTCCATAAGGCCTACAGAAATGCTGTGTAGCTTTACTGAAGCCAGAACATACTGAGAAAATGAGGGCATCATCAAGTGAATGAGGTAAAAAAGAATAGCCCCTGTGATTAGAGTGTCTATGGATGAATGATATGCCTCAGTGGCTGTATACATATTATGGAAGAGGAATAAATGTACAGCTAGGTGGAGGAAGAGGCTGGACAGATGGAGGGGGTCAGCTGGGGATGCAAAGCAAAACACACAAATTGGGTATGTTCAAAATGCCAGGGGGGTGTGACGAAGCAGAGAGGGTCTGAACAACTGAGACATTAGAGAACCTGAGAACCATTTCCCATGAAATACTCCCATATTTCTCTTTTTCGCCCTTTTATTTTCACTACACAATCTCACAAAAACATCACCAGGACCGATTCATCTCAGAGGAAACAAAAAAGGCATCAGCACATACATTTTCTGTATTTATGCATTCATTTCAGATTTTAAAACACTTTTTTTTTAAATCAAAGAACCAACTTTAATTTTCCAATATAACTACTTTTACTCTCATTTGTTTAAGTCGGTTCCCTATATTTACTTTGTGGACCTATTTGATTTGGTCATTTATTGTGCTTTTAAATTTTTTTAAAGCTTTGGCTGGAATTAGGATATATTTGGGGTTGAGGCTTACAAGATTGCAAAGATGCTTTTGGACTATGTATTCGTATAAAAATGCTATATAAATAAACAACGGTGAAAATAATATATCTAAAGGGTGAGGGTTTAAATCCCAAGTCCACTGAAATTACCAATGTGGACCCTTGAGCCCTTAATCCTCATTGCTCTAAGGATTCTATATGTAACCCTGTGTTATGACCCCAATTAAATTGGGATATTTGTAAGGCGCTTTGGATAAAAGCATTTGCTAAATTACCTAATGTAATGTACACGTGACTGTACATTGTTTGTACATTGTTTGAGTTTAGTCAATTTCTAAAAATTTTTATTTCATTTAGTGAATTAAAATGTATTATGACATTAACTTCAACATAAAAGCAGATAATCATCTTATTTTGCTTTTGGTAAACTGTCATGTGCTTAAGTGCACAAGAAATAATACAAAACAACCACAAAAGTTTATGTTTCTAAAACCGCTAACCTGCCTTAGTATGAACTGCAAACTTTAATGCTGCACGGAAACTGGCATTATGCTAGCAAATAGGCTAGGTAGCATTCTTCAAACATTTGGCATCCAAATAATTCCAGGTTTAAATTCCAACAGTGTCAGACCATATTCATTGGTGGCCTATGAACATTCAAATAATAGCTGCTGTAAAGAACCAAAATTCTAAAATGCAGTTTAATATATTTAATTCACTTTATAAATCCTGCTATAAACAACCACATAGATTCAAACAATTAAAAATGTTGATGCAATGCAAGCTGTTGTGTCATTCTTGTCTTATTAACTTATTTTGTTTTTATTTCTATGAAGGTGTTTTTTTTTCTTTTTTAAGTTACCTTTACTTAGACCAACATCCAGTAGACTCAGTCCACATACCCTGCTTGCATTTTCACTTTCTGGCATGCTAAGACTTTGAAAAGCCTCACTGCATGAATGGTGTACACTTGGATGAACAGAACTGTGTAATTACATGTGATTAACCTGTGGGAGATGCACCCGGCATGCTCCTCATCCTCTCAGCAGCTGGCCTCCCAAACCTTCACAATCTAAATAACTACATGAGGGGAAAAAAACTTTAGCTTTACACTTTATCATGAAGCTATTTATTAGCTCTACTCAGCTGGGCTCTGCTCAGGGGTGTTTGAAAATGCAACTTACTAATCTCTTTAAACCATATAAATGGATTAATTCAATTCTTTGGCAAAGGAGGTCCTATTATAATAAAGTTTATATTAACTGATCGTTTTTGTTAACAGCTGTGTGTTGGGCTATCAATCTGCAAGTTGGGGGTTCAAATCCCAAGTCCACTGAAGTTAACAATGTAGACCCGTAGGCAAAGCCCCTAACTGTTATTGCTCCAGGAGTGTTGACCTCAGCCATCAAGTTGGGATACTTTTGTTTATATCATTTTTTATTAAGAAAAACCCATTAAACAAAGCCATAACAGAATATATCATAGTATTTTCAGTTTTTTCAAACCCCCTTATTTTGCTCCACTCATACTTATTTTCATAAACATACATCCTGTTTATCTAACCATTGGCAAGTTGGGATACTTGTAAGTCACTTTGGAAAAACAGTGAAATTTATTAAAAAAGAGTTTAAACTGAATGCATAACATTATGCAATGTAATTAGAAAATAATGATATGGATTAAAAAAAGTATATTATTTTAAATGCCCAAATATTTTAGTTAGATAGCAATTGTTTAGTAGCTTCTTGTGTTTGTAAGGTCATTTAAATTACACAAATTGAAACAAATAAATGTTTTTTGTTTCATGAATAACGAGAATATTTCTCATACTAAGCTAGAAAGACATTAATGAAGAGCATTAAAGAGGTCAGTCACAGATGTTAAACGACTTGGTCTGATTCATTATTAGTAATAGATGGAGTTGAGACCAGAGTGCTCAAGTTCCTCCCCATTAAGCTCATGCAACCTAGATTTAATAATAATAATAATAATAACTTTACTTTATACAGCCCGTTTCTTGTACGCAAGGTTTCTTTACAATAAACACTACACATACTACACAATTAACTTTCTGGACTTTTCATTATGCAAATAATTAATAGAGGTCTTAATACATTTGCCCTATGCTTGTAAATCTATGGTTGTCATTTAAAACAAAAGTGATGACTAGACTCCTTGTAAATTTTAATCTCCTAATTGCACATGAAGTTACAAACCTGCGTGATATTTTGCAGCTCAATTGGCATTGAAGTGATTTGTATTTTTCCTGTTACTATAAGGTCAGCATTACCCAAACTGGTCCCCACAGTCCATATGTTTACTCCCTGCTGCTTGCCAACACACCTACACAAGGTAATTAATGTCTTGGTACTTGTGATTTGGGACTTGGAAGAGCGTTGCATGACTAAAAAAGAGAGCAGACGTCCATACCCACAACTTAAGCAGCGCATGTGGCTCATATGAATGCCACAATGACGTGTAGCGTGCATGAACACCCTTTACTCTTTACTCTGTGTCTACTTTTAAATGACAGGTGTTTGAATAAGTTCATCACATATGTGCTGTAGCTATTTTTTCCCCATTTCATTATTGGTATGGACCAGTAGGATTCTATAGAAAATGTAGTGGATGTATTAACAAACAATTGCATAGGTCACTAACTTCAAGTGTCCTATAACTTAGACCAAATAACAATAGCTGTTATTTGCATTTTTGATAGCTCTCAATAGTTAGACAGGTTCCAGTTCATTTGGATCAGCCAATTTCTTTGTTATATTCCACTGCCTATTCTGATTCAAGTAAATTGTGCAGGCAAATTTTATGCATGTATTGTCTGGACACACCTTAGCCTTTCCGGGATAAACTGTCTGCTGTGACGTGTTTTAACTAAAAGTGTTACTAATAAGGACAGTAAAAAGTAGGTACTGTTCTAAAAGAGATGTATATCAATTAAAGAAACTCCAATATAGGGCTAATTTGTACCATTTTCTATTAGAGGCAAGTATGCACGTCTAAGGTGTATTTTTGCAATTAACAATTGTACTCCCTAATTATGTACTTAATAAAACTCCAAGTAGCGCTTTCCAAAAAAGGCTGAGACACTACAATATGTGTGATAAAACTGGGCACTGAACCATAAAGTCTTCCAGTCCACTTGAGGCCTGCATAATGAAATAATGCACTCCAGAAAACATCAAGTGCCTGTGATAGCTAATGATGCCATTTAGCTGGAACACATCAGGAGCCCACTGATAGGAATACTTGCTCTTGAAGCAGAAAGCCTCAAACAGGAAGGGAGAGGTACTAAAAAGAAGTAACATGCAACTTAAAATTTACATACTGCTACGATAAACTGTAGTCTAGTCATGTTGTGGGGTAAGAAATTCAAGAAACAAAAATAATTAAACTATGAAAGCACAAAGGTGTATGTATGTGCCCTCTGCTTGCCTTTAAAAGTTTGGTTGTAATCTGCGGAGGCTGATAGGCAGAAGATTGGATTTGAATATGATTTGTCAGGGAAATGTAGCTCTCCTGGGCAGGAGGGCCAATTCAAACTTAAGGCCATAAGGAGTGCCAGCCAACCACTGTGATGGGGTAGACAGGACTAAGTCCTCAGTGTATGTAACTCTGCTTTGTGTCATGTAGAATTTATGTATGCATATTTAATGCCTATTTCTAAAATTACAATATACACTGAAAACTCTAAATTATTAATTCACTTAAACTTTTAACAAACAAGTAAAAAGTAAAAGGGATATTTAGTTTTCAATGCCAACCTTAATATATTAAACCAGATTCCTGAAACACACTTAAATAAGTTAGGACACATGCATTTCCCCACTGAGTTAAAATACTTTGTTTTACAATCATAATTTTTTAATTGTATAGGAAATTGATTAAACAGATTGTTGCAGTCTAGAGTGTTTTGCCTGTTTCAGAGGTATACAACAGTTTGTGGTTACAGTTATCTAATTTCTACTTGATTTAACACTATACATGTTTAACAGGACGTAGATATGAACACTATTTAAACCTGTCATGCAAATGCATATCTATGGATTTACTATGTCTAGTCTATAAAGTTATGTTACTTGTAACACAGGGTTTATTTTACGTTGTTGTCTTGATGACAGCATGTGCCATTTGTTCATAACAATATAAACATCCTGATCAATAATACCTTCAAATATATAAGGACTACTTGTGCCAGAAAGGATGCAAGTTTTGGGTATTTTTCACTCATTTCCACTGTGTTTAGGGCGCTCATTTACATACATAATTTTGGGCTTCTAATAACTATAACTCCAAATTAAATAGGCAGAACCCCGAGGAAACCCACATGGACACAGGGAGAAAATAAAAAAATGGATGCCTGATGTCAATTTGAACCTGGAGACCCATCTCTAAAAGGCAGACATGATAACCACTACACCACCATGCCACCCTAGATGTACCAAGTGAAAATTAATATTGAGATCTATAACATAATGGCTAAAAAACAAAAGAATTAAGGTTTTGCAGTGGCCCAGTATAATTCCTGAACTCAACCCAAATATTGTGGTGGAGCTGCTAAAGTTACAAACACTGTTAAAGCTACAAATCTACAAACCACTGATTCATTGGTAAATGTTTTTCCACTCTGTTTAAAAAAAAAAAAAAAAAAATCCACAGTCTAATTTGTTTTTCAAATCATTGTTACCTAAATTTAAGGCCTTTTAAGTACTAGACATTTTTATTGATTGATTGCTAAAGCTTTTTAATCTTTTATTTTGGAGTATCTGTAGACTTTTACTGCTTATTGGGAGAAAGGAGGAGAAGGTTCACTTAAAAGGTTACTATACTATTGCAGATCTAGCTAGCACTTGAACACATTCCAGCACAAATTTAGCCCTATTTTGTGTAATTAAATGTCTCCAGTTGACTTGGCTTATGTGGAGATTGGGGGAAAACAGAGCTATTGGAGAAAACCCACTCCAGACACAAAGAGAACACTCAAATTTTACACAGTAAGGACCTAGGCAGTCATAAACTATTCGAGGACCTGGTTGCTGTGAGGCAAATATGCTACCCTCTATTGGCAAACACTATTTTAAAAATTTGACAACTTGTGGATATTTTAAACATTTAATATCATTTAACTAAAAAAAAAATTGTAGGGTTAGATATCAGTAAGGTTTTAACCACAGAGTATGGAAAATGAACAAAGGTACATTATTGGTAACACATCACACAGCTTTGGTATTGGGCATCTTAACAAAGCCAGCAAGTTCCACAACCCATACACTATTATTAGTACATTATCTATGCAATACAACATAGGCAGCTGACCAGGGTGATCAGACTCTACCTTTGTGAGACAACAGGTGGTACATGTGTCAATCAGTTAGTAAGGGACAGCAGAGGCAGTCAAAGGTAAACAATTTTATCATCGCTCCTACCTCTCCTGTTTCCTATTCCTCACCGTTACTGTGTGACGAAATGAAAATTCTCAAATTAAAATGCATTTTTAGCTTTTTAAAATTTTAATGATTTGTTAATTTGTTCTTAATTTTACACAAATATAAACTAAAATTGCTAAACATAAAACCAGTAATTTTATGTTTTTCAAAATTCTGTTTTATTATTTAATTGTGTCAAATTACAAAAGCTGAAAAGAATAAGACTGTATGTGTACTAAAATAGACTTTTATTTTTTATTAATGGTTATTATGATAAGGTTATAAAAAATAACGCCTAATTATCACCAGAACATTAAATTAATTTCTAATGCTTTTGATACTTTATTTACACTTGCGTTTAACAGGTTTTGCTGGTAAACAAAAATGGATTTTTAAAAGCAGTGCTTAAATATGTAATATAAATAAGTATTAAAGCACCCCAGATTTATCACGGAGCTGGAGTGCAATTTTACTTACTGGGAATAGGATGCATCATTATCTCAAATTATTAGTTTTCACTTTTAGTTTGTAGTTTTGCTCCCTTAGAAAATCCACAAATAATTTAATACATTGATTATACAGATTGTTGCAGTTTAGATTTTGTCGTATAATGTCTTATAATGTATGTAAAATAGGTAAATGACTTTATTATTCTAATAATGTAGTTAATACAGTTTCATTTGGTCTGTTGCCTGAAATATTTTATGAATGACTCGTTTATGCCATTTTTTTCTCATAAATTATATGTTTGATGTTTCCTCCTAGAATATATAAGTTGAGCATATTTTATAACTAAACATCAAGTAATACTCTCCCAAATGTTCCATTTGTTTGTATTTGGTCTTCGCCTTTCCAGAGAATAATGTATTTGTTACATTGTGAACTCATAGGCACATTTTCTCACTTGGGATTATAGTATACTTGCCACTTTGCCCGGGCTTGTGATCGTGTTTTCTGCAAATGGTGTAAACATTAATTTCCGAGTAATTGGTGGCATTTGTCTGCGCCATTGAAATAGAAATCTGCAAAAGTCAAATCGTAAAGGGAATGACACGGCAAGTGACACACTTGATTGCCCAAAACACATCCAAAAATCATGTCATCACGATAGCAAAGACACACGGACACACCCCAAATTAAGCTGTGAGACATGATTGACTGTTCACCAAAGATTGCTAACATATAGCCCCTTTAGCCGCTTCTTGGTGGTTCTGAAGAGTATATAAACCTCCACAGAGTTCATACTGTAAGTATTTCAAATTTAAAGTCGATTTGTATAAGGAACACACACATACACCTTCGACTATATCACTAAAATCAACTGTACTTCAAGAATATTTAATATATTTACCAGGAACTGGGGTAAGTCCTCATTACCATCAAAACTTTATATCCGGAAACATTTTGTGCACATTATTACAAATGATGTAATGTCAAAGTAAGTAAGCAAGTAAGTAATTATTTATTTATATAGCACTTTTTACAACAGTGTGTCGTCACAACGCAGCTTTACAGAGTCCAAAGCCTAAACCCCTAAAGAGCAAGCCGAAGCAACAGTGGCAAGAAAAAACTCCCTGTAATGATGTTATTTTAGGAAGAAACCATGGGAGGACCAAGGCTCAGTGGGGGACTCATCCTCCTTGCAAATGCAAATGTGTTCAACGGGTGGGCGGGATCTAGACAGTAATTGGCTGCTCGAGATAAGTCCAGCCCACCCACCCATGCTACACATCCGGCAGTCAGCAAATATGCGCGAAACGTGTTTTTGAAAAAATGAGTTTAGAGTTTGTTTATTTCTCTCAGCTTTTTTCCATTTTCATTATTTTTTTCCAGTAACACTTTTTTTAAATGTGTTAATCCACCCGTTGAATACATTTGCATTTGGTCATCTCAACTTGATGATTGTGGTAAGAACACAGGGTTGATACAGCACCCTGGACCAATGAGGGTTAAGGGTCTTGCTGAAGGACCCACATTGGTAACTTCAGTGGACCTGGGATTTGAACCCACAATCCTTAGATTGCTAGCCCCACACCCTAACCACCTCCCTTCTAAAGAATGAGCGAATTGTGTATAAAAAGATTTAAGAAGCCAAACTGGGTCTCCCTTAAATGACAACTTGCTTTTGAATAAATTACAGATGGAGTGACTGTTTAAGTAATAAAATATTGGGAATAATGCATCACATAAAAGATGTTTATAATGATGAAGTTCTAAATCAGCAAGCCATTGTGTTTCTTTTTTTACTCAAGCTGAACCTCAAAGAGACAGATGAAGAAAGCTAAAGAAACAGAACTGAGGAATAATGAATGAGATTTGATGAGATTACTGCATCTCACTTACAGCTAACTGAAATTAAACTGCACCAGTAATTCCATTATTATTATGATTAGTCATGATTTATTCACACAATTAAACCATCTGACAGTAATGTTATCGTTAAACATGTGGAGCACAAGACCTTTTTTTAATACACTCACACACTTTCAACACTTCATCCATCCATTCATTATCTTCCGCTTATTCCTGTACTAGAATCGCAGTGGGGTTCCCCGTGCCCATCCGGGGGAGAACATCTCGGATGCTGGGCAGATACACCCAGGACAGGATGCCTATCCATCGCAGGGCCATTTTCAACACTTTTCCAGCACAAAAATTATTATAGGCGCGAACTAAGTAAATACATACCTGAGTAACAGGGCTGGGACGATATGGCCTAAAATCACTATTGTGATATATTGAGCAGTTCACCTCGATAACGATA
>JAOUQT010311174.1:0-14998 GCA_025769995.1 Xyliphius kryptos | reverse complement strand
GATGGGTTAAATGTGGAGGACAAATTCCTCTGTGTGTAAGCACAGTAGGCAAAATGAATCACTTTATCACTTTATCTTTATACAGACAGGAGGTGGAACACCTAGAGGGTTGGTGCAGAAAGAACAACCTCTGCATCAACGTAAAAAAAAAGAAAACGAAGGAGATGATTGTGGCCTGCAAAAGGGGCAGACACGCCCACCTCCCCATACATGTCGGAGGATCTGCAGTGGAAGTGCTCTCCAGCTACAGGTACTTGGGTGGACACCTAAGCAACAACCTCAGCTGGAGCTACAAGACTTCCGGTTTAGTCAGGAAGACACATCGGCAACTCTACTTCATCAGACGACTACGGAAAGCCGGACTCGGGAACTCTGTTCTCATCTTCTTTTACAGATATGTGATGGAGAGCGTTCTGTGATTGAGCATCAACCCGTGGCATGGAAGCTGTTCTGCTGCAGACAGGAAAGCTCTGCAGAGGGTGGTGAAAGATGCACAGGGGTCTGTGGAGTCAGCCTTCCCACTAGGGCTGAACGATTAATCGTTTTTTTAATCGAAATCACTATATAAAAGGGCTCGATTTTACCAATCACAGGCGCTGCAATTTCAGTTAGCCAATAGCCTGCGTGTATTAACAGTGAAACTTCCACCCCCCAAAAAACCGTGAGAGCCACCTGCTGATGACCAATCATAAGCCGCTAGTCATGAATAGTCAGCAGAAGCTATTAACATTAACAAGAAAGTTAAAACCAAGAGGCACTACACCTGACGTCAGGGAAAACATAAACGTTTCACCTAAGCAAGTGTGCGTGACCCGAAGTCCTGTGGAGTTAGTACCAAAGAAGAATTGCACATCGTGTGTATGGGAGCAATTTGATTTTAGGAAACGTGATATTTGCCAAAAACAGGTACTGTGAAAGACATGTTGAGCATCAGTGCTAACCTCACGCAGAAATACCACTAACCTCACTCAACAACTGAAGTGTCAGCTTTATGACGAGTGCATGTCTAAAAGGTCCAGGAATGAATCCCTACCTCAGACACAATTGCCTTGTGGCACAGCCAAGAAAACCTCTGTTGCACAGGTGTTTGAACACATTACACGATATGCAAAAAGCTCCGTGCAATAACAGGCGCCATCAAAAAGTACTTGGCTAAAGACATGGTACCGATTTATACAGGGTCCAAAAGTGGCTTCCAAAACCTTCTCTTGACTCCTGACTAAAGATACCACACTTCCTCCTGCACTTATCAAGTTGTAATACCAGAACTGTACGCTACATTTAGTAACAAAGTTGCAACGGAGCTGAGAAAATTAAAGTACTACGCAACAACAACACTGAGCCAAACTACTGAACCTTTTCAAAGCCTCACTGTTCACGTTGTTTACAGACGCCATACTTTCCTCTTGACCATACCGCAGAAAATATCGCCATTAAAAGACACGTTGACTAACTGGGTTTTAAATGAAAACGGGCACGTATGCACAACCACAGAAAATGTCTCGAACATGATAACGGCAGCCGAAATAAACGAGTGAACCAGACTCCATCTTGCGATTCAGAAGTGTCATATTAAATTATATCAAAGACTATTGAACAGGCTGTCAAATTCTTTTACTCCCTCTGCGATCTGTGTTGAAAGTGATATAACATTTTCTTTCAAACATGGGGGGGTCACAATTTCTATATAATATTTGTTTTATAATTTAGCTCTGTCCATAAAAAAATGCTTATTTTTTCATAGAAATAAAAGTAATCAGCACAGATGAAACTTTTTGTTTGTTTTTATTTCGCATTACATTCTAGCATTTTTCACAGAATTCAAAAAATTCTGTGTTGAAGCTAAAAATGAGACCCTTTAATTTCAGCTTTTCCAGTGAGGCGTGACTGTCCACTGCTGACAGGTTATATATAGACATATATTTGATGTTTTGTTCATGTTTTACACATTTGTTGTTACTGTTAAGATTTGTACGGATGTTGCAGTTAAGCCTTTATGTGAATGTCTGTAATTTATTTTGTCTGTCCTTATATTGTAGGTGTTGAAATTCTAAACTGACAACATTTAATCCGAGAACCCTTGGAATCTTTATTATGTAAAAACATGTTTAAAAGTATATTTAATAGATATGTTAATCACTAATACAGGTTTGGGGCTTAAATAACAATATTCTGCAGAAAATTTGCAATTAAATATTTTACACAAATCATGAAGTCCTACTTCCCACTACAACAGACACCTACACCTCCAGATGTAGGAAAAGGGCCTCCTACATCATAAAGGACCCTACTCATCCAGCACATTGACTTTTTGTTCCACTTCTCCCTGGCAGGAGAGTGCGGAGCATTAAGTGTAGGGCAGCCAGACTAAAACAGCTTCATTCCAGAAGAAGTGAAAATCATAAACTCCTCCTAACAAAACATACTTTTCAGGGACACACTACACTTCCTCCTTACTGGACACCTTATCACTCATCAACAAAATACTTCATCTCATCTACATGCTACAAAGTTTCCATATATTGCTACTGTTTACATTTTTTGATATATTTCATATGCTGCTATATTTATAGTTATATTCTATATTTGAACATCTGTATCATATTTGTATCTTATTTCTTATTGAAATTTAAGTTCGAACTTTAATAGTATAAGGTAAAACAGGGTCCTCACCGGTATTCCCAGTAGTGACGGATCCACAGGCTGCCGAAATGGAAGAGACTCTGGATCTTGACGATACAAAGATTCCAGTGTGGGCATCAAGGCCTGTCTTAACTCCTCAGGTTTAAAAACTGTTTAAATGAGAAAAAGGATATGGAAAACAAACAGTGAAGGGTTAAGCGCTGGTGACTTAGGTCACATAATTTTCTTTAAAAATATTAATAATAAATAATAAATAAAAAAATATATTTTTACTCTTTTTTTTATTAGCTGTTCCAGGTGGTAAGGAAGTCGCTTCTGAACTAATGTTTTCCTCTTTAGGCTCAGTTTTGATCTCTGGCTTTTTCTCATCCCCAGCTGCCGTGGAGTTCTCCGTGGATACAAATGCATCTTTGCCCTCTTCTTTCAGTGCTTCTTCCTTTATTGTCTAAGTCGATAAAAATAAAATTACTATTATACAGACAACTGTAATGGGACGCTATCTCCTATAGCTTAAACACTTGTGAACACATGCTCACTTCTTAAAGGACATGGTCTTCAGAGAGCTGTGAGAGTCAGGATTTTTGATTTGAGGGATAATTAGGTTTGAGCCCTGATTTATATAATGAATTTATGCTTTATTATACTCTGATCTATAGAACATATTGAAAGTGCATCATTGTATAAACATGGATTATTTATGAGGACGTCAAAAATAAGTGGTTAGATTCATGAGAGAAAGGTTACAAATCCAGCTCTAAAGAATTTAGACCGACATCGATCTAATCTATCTGAATTGAATATTGTTAAATATTTATGACTTCACAATTTGAAAAACATGACAATAATGCATCTGTTCCTCAAATTACATCAGACTAAGTAAAAATATGGTTTTGTATTGATTACTGATGGAGGTTTCGTTTCATATTTAAACAAAAAATATACTGCTTTAAAAGATTCACAAACTTTTATGCACTGCTGTTCCAAACGTAGTGTCTTTACCTCAGGCTTTTCTTCAAACTTTCCATCTTTCTTTCCAGTCCCTCCTCCCTTCACTGACCCCTCCTCATCCATATCTTCCTCATCTTCAGGCTGCATAGTTTCAAATTTTGGCTCAAGATTGGTATTGCCATCTAAAGTCACTTGATGGGACAAGTTGTCTGTACTGCCAACAGAGGCAGGTGTGGCAGCCTGGGCATCTACTGGGAATGAGCCTTTCTGAGAGAGCTGCAAGGAAAAGAAGACCAAAATCTCATTAATGGATATAAATAGGAATAAGTTAGTCATTAACAGTTGGGATGTTTAAGTAGCATACTTATGTTTTAAAAGTTATGTTTAAAGTTACATATTTAGGAATGACATATACTGTCATATAATGTCAAAATTTTGAGTTTACACAAACACCACTGATGTGTTTTTACAAATGGAAAAAAATGTTACACTACATTACAACAGTTGCAAAACAAAACAGCAAACCAGGCTAGGCTTTATGCAGGCTTTAATCATTTAAAAACAATGTTCCAGGTGGAGATACTTACTGGAGTGGGAGGATGCTGAGATGCAGGAGCAGTGTTTGGTGTTGCAGGTGTCCCTCCCAGTGATTGTGTTTGCATGTTTTTTTCAGAGTTCGCCATGTGAGGTAGCTGTTGCTGAATGGCTGCCGTATTTGAAGAGGGTAAGCTTGGGGTGTGAGGCTGTGGAGTCTGAGAACCTGGCAAGCTAGGAGGTGGCGTGAGATGTGGAGTGGGCGTGCGGCTGCGTACCGGTGAGGGAGAGCTCTGTCGGACAGTTGAACAGTGTGAAAGCCCTATGGACTGTGAAGGAGTGGACGATGGAGGCACCGCAGCTACATTGCTGGGCCCTAAAGTACCGACCGAACTCCCATTTCCAAGTCCTCCCGCAGAGCCAGGCTGAGATAAAGGACTACTGGCTGACATGGGTGGGGGGGTTGGCATCATCCCATGCTGCAACACAAATATAATAGCTTGATTGTTTAAAACTCCAACACATAAATAAAAAACACTTGTTGCATATAAAACCATAAGTAAATTATTTATACATTGCTAATGCTTTAACTTCAAGTCAAATTCAAACCTAAAAACGCTTTGGTAATGTTATACAGCAAGACGTCATGTTCTAGTAAATAATTCATTCTGCTCACACCTCATATTTCTGATTTTCAAACTTGGGCTCAGATCCTTGTAGCTTGCACTTAATAACAGAAGTGCTTGCATGTGCTTAAACATATCCAGTGCTCAAATGAAAATTGAACATGTGCCCACAAACACATTCCGGGCCCCATCTTACACCCTGCATATTATAACCGATTCATGTATTATTGCCTTAAATAAAACATTTAACAACATTAGTATTATTGTTCCATTTCGTAACTGGTATGTGTTTTACTCTTTAAAAGTTTATTTATAAAAAAAAATAAATAATTTAAAAAAATTATGTGGATCATACAAAAAGGTTTTTTTAATTAATACTTGCATGAAATGCATATTCAATATGTAATGTTTCCACAGGCATGATTATTATGCCCACAAAATAAACAGTATCTAGTAATGAATTGCATTGCCAAAGGTTTGAGTGTCCTTTGGACAAGCAAGCTTACAATTTTTGTATTACACATGTATAAGGTTAAGAAATAATTTTACAGGTTGAAACCCACTGGCATTAGTGATTGGCGATGTGTGTTTGTGTGGTGAATGCCTGAGTACTCGAGAGCATGGATGCATATGAGGACAGGATACGGGCAGTTGGGTAACTGAGCTGCAGAAATCTAAGCACAAGTTGAGTAAATACAATCTTACCACACTTTGTTCCAACCCAAGACTCAAACTGACCAAAAAGGGATGTCGCTGTAAAATAATACAATATAACATTTTCACAGCAAAAGCAAATCACTTTATGTGACGACTTTAATTAAACTTGACCACACAGCAAGGGTCTGGAAAAAAAATAGTTGCTGTGTGACTTCATCAAACCATCTATTTTAAGACAAATAATGACCATGGATAAATTAAAAAAAAGTATTATAAATTAGAAAAACCATATTGCTTTTGGATTGCGATAGCTCTCCACAGTAATGCAGTGTGCATCACAGCATTGACTTAACATTACACTACAGGTGTATTAGAAACAAGCCCATGTGTCCATATGCTGATTCACAGCACTGTCCATTAGGTGTGATGCTTTGTATAATTCAATCACCACACAGAACCTCATAATGCTTCAAACTCTGTATGTTTAGATTAGCGATATGTTGAATTGAATTAAATCTTTAACTGAACCTGAACAAAATAAAACAAGGCTTAATATTTTACATGCTTTTTAAAGTTTTATTACTTTGGCCAATTTTTAAACCAATGGATGGATTAAATAGGCATAATATACCCACATAATATACAAAATTTAAATTTCATTATTTCCATCCCAGCAATATACCAACGAAGTCATGACTTAAATAGATTGCAGAAACATAGTGTGGAGACTGATTCAATTCTAAACTCCTGTTCCATGTCCATGTATGGAAGTATGTATAGAATTATATCATTTTGTGTACCGTATTATCAGTACAGTGTGGATTTAAGGTTATGCAAAGGACGATGTGCAAAGTTTGTTACATTTCTTTAGGCATCACCTGAAAACTGCAGTGAAATTAAAGTAATGAGCAAAACAATGCTCCATTCTTAATTATGTTTTGTCTTCAGCAAAGGGACACGATGAAAGTAATATTTCCTCATGGGGACTTTAACTACAAAAGTATAGAAACTCCAAAGGATGAGAACTTAAAAATAAAAGGAAAACTGTAAACGGGTGTTTAGAACAGTAGTGCTAGACAATTGATAGATCCTACCTGGGTCATGCCTCCCTGTGGCCCGGGTTGTGCCATGGTGACCGGACCAGATCCAAGAATCGGGCTTGTAGCCTGAAATTGGCCCGATGGGAGGTACTGATTTTGCATTTGGGCAACATTGGGTGGTGTCATTCTTGTAGGGCCCATGTTTATCTGAAATGTCATAATAATGACTATCAGTCTTCATAAACAAGTTCAACTCTCATTTTGAAAAATGAATCATTTATTCTTTACAAAGTTTGTTTGAGAATTGGTGAAGCTTAATATTCTTGGGATAATTGTTTTCCAAATTCAGACCCACCTTAGACAAGTTTTTGAAGATAACTTATTTGACTGACTATAGACAAAAAAATAATTTTACTGTGCTTTATTTGCTGTGATACTAAACTTAGTAGCTTTATTTCATGCAAAAAAAATAAAAAAAAATTATCAGCAGCTTGTAGACTTGTAATTACACTATTACACGCATGTTTTGTAAACTAACACATTGTTGCTTTTCCCAGACTGTTGTTTGACTGAATGTTTTACTAACATTATTAAAATCAACTGGGGGGCACGGTGGGGTAGTGGTTAGCACGTTCGCCTCTCAGCGCTTGGGATTCCCTGTCAAATCCCAATCTGGGTGGAGTTTCCATGTTCTCCCTGTCTCCTAATTTTTGTAGACTTTTAAAAGCATTAGCCAATAAGCAGGCTGGAAAACAAAACCTGATTAAAGAAAAGGCACAACCTTTAACATGTGCATTGTAAAAACTTACTGTGTTCATATTATGCTTAAAGTAAAAGTAATATGTAATCTTATTTTATTAAGAAAACTGCATTTCACTTGTTTAGGAAACATTTATAAATGACATAACATTAGGCACTTGAAAGAATCTTTTTCCTTACTTGAGGCATTGATCCACTGACTGGAAGAGGAGGAGTGGACCTCTGGTTTAAAGACTGCATTTGATTGAATGGATTCATGCCTATCATGAAAAAGGTCACACACAATATGAAAAGGTGTCGACTAAATTAAGCAAACACAGAGAAAACATCAATTAATACAATACCAGCAGGGTTCTGCAACCTGTTCACCATCTGATTTGGTCCGGTGGGTCGCACCATTGATTGATCTGATAGAGGGCCATCTGTGGTAATAGAAGAGATGGATAAAAGCAATTCGATATCTACTTCCTTTATCTCGAAATTTAGGATTACTTTTCTGTTGCAAATAAAAAATAAAAAAAAGTGAAGATAATCCTACTTACTTGGAGAAAGGCCTGTCGTAGGTCCTTGCTGCACCATGCCAGGAGGTTGCTGCATGGCAGAGGGGAGCATTCCCAACTGATTCGGCATCATGTTTTGCTTCTGCAACCTCATTCGCCGCTTTTCCTCCAGTTCCTTCTGGATCTTATAGATTTTCTCTGCTAGTAAGTGATAATACTCAGCCTACATGGAAAAAAAGAATACAATTTATTTTTCAGAAATATTGTATAAATACACTTTTTGGATTTAGCTTATATTTTGTTTTGCTGAGAAAGGACTGTACCCTGCTGTTAGCAGATTCATACATGTCCCCTTCTACTTTTCGAGCATAAGCAACAAGATTTTCCATGCGCCTGTCTTTCAGTGCAGCAGGATCAGGTGTAGGAAAGATGGCCTGGACACTGTTTTTACAACAAAAAAAAAGGTACTTCAGGAGATGGAAATAAACATTTTATTCCACTATTGGAACAACAATTTATTTACACAATATAAGCATGAAATATAAAAAAATACATACAGTTTATGGACAAGGTGGTTGCGTAGGTCCTGCGTAATGTCCTCATGCCAGCTCTTTCGCATACCAGCACCAGGAGAACCTACAGGTAGTGAACCCATACTACAAAAGAATAAAAAAAAATAAACAATTGCTAACGTAGTATATGTGATTGTGATGTCATTATGACCAGGACAATTTTTTTTAAATAGTGGTACAGAGTAGTTTCCACCCCCAAGTCACAGTTTTAATAAAAGATGAATAAGATAGTGGTGTCATGAAAAGTGTAATGAACAGTTTCCATGTTAACAGATTTCAAACTTCAATGTTTCTGATAAGTGGAAAAATTCGTTAAACAAATTTAAATTAATACCATCCAAATGTAGACTTTATTTACTTACTTTTGGGAATTCATGTTGAGATGCAGCATGGGGTCCTGAAGATTAGGTGATTGATTCTGAGACTGGACACCAGCTGCTCCGTTTACACCTATGGAGTTGCCACCTGGTGAAACAATGTCAGTATAAGAAACACTAAATTTACTACAAACTGTGCTTTTTTATATGTATCTATACTAAAGTTATTTTGACATCAATTTTTATCCAAGCTACAACAGCTGTAACTTTTACATGAAAAAATTGGGGTTAAATTATTAAGGCAAAAGAGCATTTGTGGGGTAAGATATCCCAGGAATATTTGGTGGGGTTGGGATCAAGGCTGTGTGGGCCAGTATAGTTCATCCACACAAAACTCACCCAGCCGTGCATTGAGGACCTTGTGCACTGGGGTCATGCTGGAATATAAAAGAGCATTTCCCAAATTGTTTTAAAAAAAATCAGAAGCATACAAAAAAAATGCAAGGCAAGATGCCTTATTTTATACACCCCTGGAAATAGGACTGAATGAAACTTGACTATCGTTGTTTATATTTTAGATTTTTTTGACGAATTGGTAGGTTATTGTATTGTTGTACATTGAACATTTAAGAGTATGTTTTATAATTGTATTGGTCCACAATGGCCCTATCCTACAGCATGTGAATATGCTTTGGTTCAACCTGCTTTTTTCTCTGTACGTTCTTTGTTTCAATGAACAGATTTGTTTCATGGGGTACTTTTTCATTCTTAATTGTTAGTATTTCAGATTACAATCAAAATCCTATTTCCCTTCATTCTACATAGACAGGTTTCCAACAGAATAAATCATAATTTACTATAACTTTAAGGAATATTCATGGGGAGACAAGGTTAGTGGTCAGGCCATGAGAATTTTTTTTTATTCTTATTTTAAATGGCTGAATTAGATGTTAGTTATGATGGACAAACATTGTCCAAATAAAGCACAATTTGTTATATAAATAAATGTTTATTACATGGTCCTCAATTAAGAGGTGTATTAAGCTTTTGCTGGGTGCTAACTGGATGCTAACAAGCCTCCCCTGCTTGAGTAATGAGAAACTCATCAACATTTTCCCAGTAAATTGATATAAAATCAGTGTTTTCTTTTTTTTAGGTGTTGCTAAACATTTAAAAGTCAAAGTTAATTATAATTTAGAAGTTACATTTTGTGCACGCTTAACAAAATAAAATTTAAACATGGGTGAGAGAACTGTCAAGTTCTTCCACAAACACATAAAACGCCTTCAAATACAGACAGCAGCCGCACAATTTATAGATCAAAAAAATTATAAACTAAAATAACATGACAGCATACTCTTACCCATAGGGTTTAATGGCCGAGCTGTCTGCTGGGCAGGCTGAGACGATGTCTGGTTTCCCTGGTAGGGGAGACCCAAAGCTGCATAGGCTCGCTCAATGGAGCTGGGGTCTATTTGACCAGGAGTGTTAAGATTAGAAGCACTGTGTGGGACACTGGGTGGGGTACCCAACCCAGGGCCTAATCCCATATTAGCAGTTCCAAGCAGGGCTGTGAAAGAATGATTGGAATTGAATGGATCTTAAAAATAAATAATAATAATAATAATTATACATATATATGGATTGTAAAGATACGTACACTCACACTGCTGATTTCTTTTATCACCTGCATTCTTTAGTGGCAGACAAACTGGACAATCCTGGCGCGTGCAGTTCTTCCAATGTGAAATAATCTGTCTGGATGAGGCACAGTGTGCCACTGCAAATTATAGTGACAATTAATTATGTTTTAGTGTTTTTTAATTAAATGTATATTGAAAAAGAAAACTGTAAAAAGACATCGTCCTGCATATGTGGAACAATAAACAAAATTAAGATAACAGCTGAATTTTAAAAGACAAGAAATCTTTGATAAAATTGCCCAAACCTACCCTGGCAGGACTTGCCAGCCTGGCAATGGGTCATGTGGTTCAGGACATTCTTCATAGTGCGACAGTGGGGCAGGTTGCACTGGCGTATCTCCCCATTAGCCTGTTCTCGTCGCTGGCATTTGTGGGCATGAAGCAAAAGCACCAGCTGCTGCTGAATAAGTTTGCGCTTCTCTGGATCAGCTGTTGGAGCAACACCTGCTCCCCCCACTACTGAACCTGCTGTTGGTAGACCGAGTCCTCCTTGGGCATTAGGTACCATCCCAGTCACAACACCAGCTCCAGGGCCACCCACCGTCTGCTGCAAAAAGGGCAAAAAATAGAAACAGTAAACTGAGTTGAACATTAAAAAAGGTTTGAGAAGATTGCTCAAAAAATGGTTTAAGCATGTAGTCTATGAAAGGAAAAAGCTTTAACCACCATTTAAAAAAAAAAGATTTAAAGAGCAGGAGCATGAATTCTGTATCGGAAAAAAGGGTTTCAATTTTATGAAAAAGTACTGGGACAAGCTATAAAGTTTCCATAGGCTAATGAGACCATTATTTAATGAATTGTAAAATATTACATTTCTGGCTTTGGGCTTGGAAAACGCTCACTTCTCTTCATGTAATTCGCAAAAGTAGCAATCAGCCAAAACATATCGCCAATGCAATAAAGGACTTTGACAGGAGAATGGAGGGTTTGAAACTGGCCAAGTCAGTTACCAAAAATAAACAGCATGCATCTTAACTACTGAAGAAGAGACTGACAATAGAAACCATCCAAAACAGGAATTAGGGGAGAAGAAAAAAATAAAACCAAATTTTGGATTTGGTATGAACATTAGGCTTAGCCAAAACAATAATTTGGAATGTCCTGGAAACGCCAACTAAGCAATAGACAGCTACATTACATCAGGCAAGGAAGCAGCTGGTGACCGTCACTGTGGAGATTCCACCAAAAGGAGAGCAGAAATGTACAAGACAAATCACAAGATAATAAATATCTATGAAAATTAAGAAGGCCAGTTAAGATTCTGTAGCAAAGCACAGAAATACATTACAAGAATTTTATAGACCGACAAGATGAACATAAACTAAACTAAGTGACATAGTAGTACATATCAACAGCTAATTTGTGAAACAGATTGGAATAGTGTCAAAGTTTGGGCTTGTATTAGTGCCTAATTTTATTTATAATGATGTTGTTAATGATGACATCAGCAGAATTTGTTCAGAAATTTCATAAAAAAATTATCAAATTAAAGTTCCAGAACTGCATTATTCGGCAAGACATTGATCCAAAACACACTGCTAACTCAAAAAGAGACTGGAAGAAGGGAGAACTCCCTAACTCAACCTAGTGTGGCAGTAGCAAAAGCATGGAAGAGCACAACAAAAAAATAAACCAACAATTTGGTTTTGTTAATGAGTCACATGCTTAATGTATCATAATGTTACATAATTTAATTTCATTCAAAACATTACTGTCAAAATATTTTGATTTATTCCCAAGATGGGTGGTCTGAAACAAAATATACAAAGTTTGTTATCAAAACACAGATGAAAATACCAGGATATAAAGGTTTAAAGACTAAACTCTTATTAGTTATCCTTTGTTGAAACTCTTCAGTTTATGGCAGGGACTATGGAATTGAGTTTATATACTTTTGGAGGGAATTACAGGGGGAGGGTTGATTAAAACGTTATGCCCTATGTGACTATAGTGCAGTGGCACTGGGGGCGGGAAGGCAGACATCGCCGATGGACTTTGAAAGTAATTAACGCACCTGAAGAACATGTGCAGCCTTTACAAGCAGTGACATAAAAGGCTGCAAAAAGAGAAATTCAGGAAACGCCAGGAGCAGGACTTTCTGCAATTCCTTCAGCCAACATTCGTATGTTAATATATTTTAAATACAGTGTTATGGTTCTCATTTAGTCCCACCCTGTTACACGTCACTTTTTTTTCCTTGGAATATATTTGTTCTAAAAGGTTATTTTGCGACAATATAAATTAATGTTTCAATTGCATACATTTGCATACATTGTTTCAACCCTGTGTTCTGACCCCAACCAAGTTGGTATACCTGTAAGTCGCTTTGGATAAAAGCGTCTGCTAAATAACTAAATGTAAATGTATGTAAATGTAAAGATTCCCTTTAGAAATACAGTGCCAATCAAAAGTTTGGACACGCCCCCTTAATGCTCCACTTATTGTTTGTGTGATTGATTCCACTTACTGTAAAGAAAGACTTTGTAGTTCTACAGTTACATTCTGTAGTCCATCTGTTTGTGGACTACAGTACATAATGTGTACTCTGTACCAAGAGTACCACCACAAAGCTGGTATTATTTGATGGGTGCATTATTCCTATCCCAGCAGTTCCACTGAGGTGTTTAAATGAAACTACAGCAGCACTGTACTGTTGTCTGTCTAAAGCTCAAACAGGTATTAGGTTTATATTGTTGGGTTTCTTGTCTTCACGAGGGATTCTCTATGTTTAGGAATGAAAATGGGTTCTTGCGTTGATCAAGAACAATGAGAGTTTTTTTTTTATATCTATAAGATTTTCATGCTTCATTTCTCTCCGCTGTTCAAGTTTATCCCAGAGAGACAGAGAGCAGCGTGGGCTTTTAGAATTTACTGCTTTGAGTGGATGATGCAGCAGATTACAGTTTTTAGGGGCTTTAACTCAGATTCTGCTCATATTTTTCACTTGAATCTCAGGAGATACTTTGACAAAGGTGCACCTTAGAACAGTTAGATGATCAGTTTGTAATGGAACCAGAGATCTCATTTTTCCAGGATAGGTCGTGATCTACCAGATTCATCTTTTTTTTTTTAAAGCTTTAATGTTTAAGCACGCATCATGTTGATATTATTACAATACAGGGCAATCCAGTGAAAAGAAAAACACACTATTATTATGATAATATGCTGTGAATGCTATCAGCCAGGTGGAAGGAGTCTGAACAGTAGCTGCTGATGCCAATTCTTAAGTATCAGTGCATACACTGTATAGACTTTACATGGTTAAAGGAAAAGGGAAGAAAACAAACAAAAAAGAAAAAAAAACACAAGCATTGGCAACACTTGATTTATATTCCCAATTTTACAGGGAGATTAACTCACAATTAAAATGTCAAATACACAGCTCAAATACACACCTATGGACTCAAGTGTGTGGTAGCTCAGTGGTTAGGGTGTTACCAATGTTGGTCCTTGAGCAAGACCCTTAACCCCTCATTGCTCCAGGGATGTTGTTTTCAGACTATAAACAGCAAGTAGGGACACTTGTAAGTCGCTTTTGACATAGCGTCCACTAAATGACCAAATGTAAATGTAAATGCCGACAAATATTTAAATGCAACATATAAAAAAAACTTACAGCATGGCGTGTAAAATCCAACTCTAATCTGAAGACCTGATTCTGTCATGTGTCAAAATAACCAATGAAAACGTCATAAATGGGTAGAAGTCTCTACAGAACATGACATGTGGAATGTTCCACGGCAATCTACCAATGGGTTCTATGCCATTGACCGGTCAATTTCGATCAGTGTAATGGGCCTGCCTGATGAGGATGTTATATGGTCTTGAGGTCATGGCTCAAGTTTTTCCCAACCAAACTCACATAAACTGACTTTGTGATTCCTCCTGGGTGCGTCAGTGCACAGGCAAGCTGGAACAGGAAAGGACCTTCCACGAACTGTTGGCGCCATAAAACAGGAAGCTAACGTATTTTAGTGTTGGGAAAAAAATGCATGCTGATAAGATGTGACATTCTGAAAACACGCAGACAGTGATGCTCGAAAGGTTGTGACAGACACACACGCACACATAGCAAAATTGGAGCGAATACTGCCCTGATGTACAGTAAACTGCAGCATTGTAAAGCAAAGAGCCCAGCCAGACATGTGGGGGTGGGGTGGGGTAGGGTGGCACGGACAGGCTGGGGCTTGAGTTCCAGGTCACTGTCTCCATGTGCTGCTCCATGGCCCAATTAATTACAGACCTGCGGGTCATGGAGGGCGGGGCTGCATGAGGTCTCACTAATACCAAGAGACACAGTTGCCTGGAGCCGCCCATTGCTTCCGTATGATCTGCACTGCCCCCCACTGCCCTGTGTCAGTCTGTTGTACCGTTTCTCTCTTGTTTGAGAGGAAGGTGAGGGGCAAATAGTAATTCAGTCAGTCATCAGAACTTATATACAATTAGTAACAATTATAATCTCATCTCATTATCATCCGCTTAATCCTCTACCAGGGTCACCAAGGGGTCGGTCGATTCTTCATGCCCATCCAGGGGAGAACGTTTCGGGCGCTGGGCAGATACACCCAGGACAGGGCGCCAGTCCAATTTATAGCAGGGCGGGCATGGTGGATAAGTGGTAAGCACGTTCACCTCTTAGTGCTGGGAATCCTGGTACGAATCTCAACGTGGATGACGTTTCTAAGTTCTCACCGTGGTT
>JAOUQT010311167.1:0-14999 GCA_025769995.1 Xyliphius kryptos | reverse complement strand
CCCCCCCCCCCCCCCCCCATTTCACGCACACACACAATATTGCAATTCCTTGAAATTCAAAAGTTCCATCAGGGCCATCAACCATAACCAGCTCTGCTCACAGCATTGGAACCGAACCATGTAAGCTGCCTCATATTAATTATAGATGGATCGCTCTTACAATTATTTTGACAGTCCCTTTCGTACGTCGGAGTCCAAGAAAAAAACTTTTAAAGTTGATTAGCAAGGCAGTGAATATTAATGTTCGCTCGCAGATTTATGGGCATTTCAAACAGAAAGTCACTTTGATCTGGCTGTTTTTTTTCAACTGTCAGCAAAAAAAACGGCAGCCAGAGGAAGAACTTGGCACGAACTCACACAAACTAGACGACTGAAACTCGAAAGTGCATTAAACCAGCTTCACTTCCCATATAGATGGACTCTGTAGTTCTACAGTTACAGAGTGTGGTCCGTCTGGTTCTCTATATAGTTTGTAAGTCCCCTTCGTTTAGTCATTTTTATGGTCCGGACCCACATAGGATGGTAATATAATGTGCTGGTTGGGTGGTGGATGATGCTCAGAAGACCATTGGGATCAGAGGACGGCTATGGGAGCTCAGTGGTTAGGCTGTTGGGCTGTCAATCAGAAGGTTGGGGGTTCAAATCCCAGGTCCACTGAAGTTACCAATGTGGGTCCTTGAGAAAGACCCTTACCCCTCATTGCTCCAGGGTTCTGTATCAACCCTGTGTTCTGACCCCAATCATCAAGTTGGAATTCTTGGAAGACGCTTTGGATAAAAATTTTTACGCTTTTTGGTAATGTAATGGCGACCTAATGTCACTGATTCTACACATACAAGGTGAAGCAATAAGGTGGATGTGTGTAACAGAGTGTGCGATGTTTGAAACCTCAAGCAGCACTACTGTGTCTGATCCACACGCTTGCACCACCATCACTGTGCCATCACCTCTCAGCGCTGGGGATTCCCAATCTGGGTGGAGTTTCCATGTCCTCCCCATGTCTGCGTGGGTTTTCTCCAGTCTAAAACATGGATTCCAGGTAAATCGAATGCTCTAAATTGCCCAGCAATGGATTGGCGCCCTGTCCTGGGTGTATCTGCCCAGCGCCCGAGATGTTCTCCCCTGGATGGGCATGGGGAACCCCACGTGACCCTCATAAAGGAATATTAAATGAATTGAGTTTAGTATTTTATTCTGTACAGCAACTGAATTAAGAAATGGTCAATTACACCAATGTTATTGTTAAATATCTAAAACATAGGTTTAAGAAATTAAAGTTAAAAAACCTTAAAAACATTTATGCATTGTTTACACTGTGTATACATTTTTCCACATTAAACCTTACTTTTGATGGACTGATTCCGTTTTAGTTCCTGAACTTACTTCCAAACGCTCTTATTAAAGTTCACACTAATATGACAACACGGCCTGACAGTCTTTTAAGTATTTATAATGTTTTTTTAATATTTAATAAAGTTCTAATCTTTATTTTGGAATCGTTTGGAGCTCGTGAACGCAGCTTAGTTTCTAAGATTAACACAGTTTAATATAAATAAACTGAAAAACTCACTTACCTTCCGTATAAACCAGCAGTTCTGGTTCAGAGCAAACATGATTTATGGCGAAAATAATAATAATGAATCTGTAATAAAGTTTATAATACTGTATTTTATTAAAACAATCACATTGTGGCTGTAAGTCCACATTCAGAACGCTACATTCCCCGCCACACACTCAAAGGACCCGGATGGACCCTGGTGCTGGTGTCTAACCGCGTGCCTGAGCACAAAGCGCAGCTTGTATAATGTACAGCATATAAACTAAATATATTTACATTTATATATTTTATTTCACAATTAGTTTTTTAGCAGATGCTTTTATCCAAAGCGACTTACAAATGAGAGAACAACACAGTCAGTAGTTTGAGAGAAACCAGCTCCACTTTAGTATCATCAAACCTGATCATTATCTAATCTAGACTATTAATATTCATTAATTCGGTCATTATCTTTTATTTAATTCTCTATCAGAGTCAAGTCGGGTGCTGGGCACTTTGATACACCCAGGACAGGGTGCCAGTCTATGTTTGGGCAAGCCAAACATGGTCATGGTAGCTCAGTGGTTTGGTTGTTGGATAATCAATCTGAAGGTTGTGGGTTCTAATCCCAGGTCCTCTGAAATTACCAATGTGGGTCCTTGAGCAAGGCCGGTAACCCTCATTGTTCCAGAGTTCTGTATCAACCCTGTTTTCTGACCTCAACCATCTAGATGGGATACCTGTAAGATGCTTTGGATAAATATGTCAGTAAAATAACCATCCATCCATCATCTTCCACTTATTCCTCTACTAGAGTGGAGTTCTCCATGCCCATCCAGGGAAAAACATCTTAGACGCTGGGCAGATAAACCCAGGACAGGGAGCATTTAATTCACTGGAAGTCCATGTCTTTGGACTATGGGAGAAAACCGGAGAACCCGGAGGAAACCCATGTGGACACGGGGAGAACATGAAAACTCCGGTGTCCATGAAAACCCAGATTGTGATTCGTGGTTCAACCGAGAATCCCCAGCAATGAGAGGCGAACATGCTAACCACTAAGCCACCGTGTCGCCCCTGGTAGGACAATAAAGATAAATCATTGCTCAGTGTAAATGTGGGTCTGATATGCTTCCTTTTTCTTCTCATCTTTGTCCATGGCCACTCTGAACTGCATTTCAACATGGTACATGTAGAATCCTGTAGCATCTGAGAGACGTTGGCCTTCTCAATAAAGTCTTTGGAGAGCAGTTTATGTATTGTGTGAATTAAAGATCATGGTATTGCTGTCACTTTGACCAAACATTGGTTTATCACGATGGTGTCCATTGAGCAACGCAAGGTTTCGTCTCTCCAGGTTCCGGTTTCTCTCGGGTTCCCATCTCGGCTTGGTTTCAAACGCAGTAGCTGGCAGGATTTGTGTCGAGCCGATTGACATGTCAGTCTGGATGGCCTTATGAACCAGAGCTGCTCTCTGGGAAATAGCTGGCAGCAGGACGGGTTCACGGTGCACCTTTTTCTCCTCCCACATTCTGAGGAGACGCCGCTGGTTGTTGGTCATGTCCCTGAGGTTGAGCTGGAGCGACTGAACCTTTTCCTCCAGCAGGGCTTTGGTGGTGGCTGCACTAGCCAGCTCTGATGATAACTCATCAATGGTCAGGTTCAGGCTGCCGGTCCTCTCCACCAGAGCGTTGCACTCGCGCACTTTCTCCTGCAGGTCGTTGATGATGTCCTTTCTGGTTTTGCCTTGGAATCCAGGGCTGGATTCCAGTCCGATCTCGGTCCTCACAGCTTTCAGCTGCCTTTTTAGCTCTTTGTTCTCCAGAGTCAGGGTTTTAAGTTTCTGTTTGATGGATTCTGTGGATTTGGATCTGGATTCATAAGATCTTAGTTTCTCCTTCAAGGCATTCTCACGCTGAACGGCATCATTACGCTCCTGGCGATACTGCTCCACCAGTCTTTGGGAGTCGTGTAACGAAGCCTTTCTAGCCATCGTTTATTCAAGGAAGAAAAGTTATTCCTCTTTCTTCTAATCCGTGATCCGAATGTGGAGCTTAATGCCAGACAGCCCCTACAGAAGGTTTGGAAAGACAGTGGATCAGTGTAACCTTAGGCTCAGGTTAGAATGACCACTAATTCGGACACTCCTCAAACAGCTAATGTTTCAGGTGACACCGTTTTTATTACTGCGGTAATTAGCAACCCTATGCCCTTCTGCCGCCAAAGATGTGACGAACATGAAGCAAGACAAGCAAGTCATAAATTTATGCTTGAATAATGAATAAACTGACAGTACGGCTCCCAACCATACCCCCCCCCCCCCGATAACTCAGCATTAAAGAAACTTTTGTTAGTTTAAATGATGGGTTCCAAACAGTATTTTTGGCAGACGTCAAGTATGTTCTCCATTGAAAGAGATCCATTTGCCTATTGTACTTACAGAGGAATTTGTCCTCCACATTGAACCCATTAATGAAGTGTAACACACACACACAGTGTGAAGTAACCCCCCCACCCCTTTTGGAGCAGTGGCCCACCCTGTACACAGCGCCTGGGGAACAATTGGGGTTAGGTGCTTCACCCCAAGTACTTGGTGAAAGCAGGAATCAAATCGCGGACCTTCTTGTCATTAAATTGATTCTTAACCGCAAACCTACAACTGCCCCTATATGGTTTACCTACTTGATTAATTTGTTCCTTTTAATAAATATGTTAAAAGTCACTTCTTTATATGCGGCGACCTGATGGGGTTAATGGGTGTGTTTAATTGAGTTGTATTTCATTTAAAGAAATTTTTGGTGAAGTGTGTGTGTGTGTGTGTGTGGGGGGGGGTTAATATTAGCCAATTATTAGTCATTATTTAAGGAAGTAGTTTATTTTACGATCACATAAGGTTCTGTGTTGGTTTATGTGTTGGTGAACGTAAGGCAATCATTTTCCAAACAATAAGTAGTAGCTGTTATTGACCACTAGAGGCGCTGTTTCAAGATCTGCTAAGATCCTATACGGATCGCATGGTTTACTGTTATTTTAGGAGCCATGATGTCATCAGATAAACCCATGAACACATAAGTGTAGAACCTCAACGCCACAAAGGATCTTAAAAAGTCTAAATATGAAAATCTGCTGCGATAAAACGGATAAAGAAAAAGCTTTAATTTTGGCAATCAGGTGATTGTACAGATAAGCGTAACTGTAAGATCTGTCCATCCGTTTCACATTTCCGCTGTACAGAAAAATAAATCAGAGTCATTGAAAAGTCAGATTTAGTTCTCAGATAAATAATCCAAACACCACTAGATTAGTTTTGTACAGATTATACAGTAATCCATACACCCTGTCCGTGCTATACAGATTACACAGTAATCCATACACCACGCTGAGGTTATAGATACACAATAAACCAAGACGTTATTCTATCTTCAGATCAGAAGATCCCAACAGGAACAGAGGGGTGTTGGCAGCCCCACTTCACCACACCCCTCTGAACGGTGACATTCAGCCCCCATTTGGTCTCAGGAATGCTGACTCTGCATCAGAGGGGAAACAGGAGAACCTACAACTGAACAAGAGAAGAAATATATATTTAATCACCAGCATGAACCCCACCCTCCTGAGTATTAAACATTAAGATGATTTAGAGGTCATAACGCCAAGGTATCCAAAACTGTGGGGCCCCAGCGCACCCCATCAACCAGTACAGAGCCCCACTGCACCCTGCTGAACAGCTCCAAATCTCACTGAACCCTAATGGACTAACAATAAATGGGTTATTCTAAGTAAACATAATTTTTTGGTAAATGGATGTAAGATCTTTTATAGCAGCGTGAATACGTGAGGTGGACACGTCTCATTGTCCCTGCAAAGTTTCCCTGAAGAAGTGAATGTGAAGTTAACGCTGTACCTTTAACGCCATCATGGGAGAAAAAAAAAAATGCAGATCCATCAGCGCATAAAAAAAAAGTATTTTTTAAAATTGAATCAAAAACAGACGGCGAGAAATGTAAACGTCTTTCTGTTAAATGTTAAACATTTTATACAAATTTTTAATTAAAGAATAAAAAATACTGTATATATTCTGTTTTCGGTATTAAACATTTATTCTCTATAAAATGTGTTTAATATATGTTGGAGTATAATAAATAAACTGGATTTAAATGCCACAGTATTCATCGATTTCAGGTTTGACCGATTGTTTGTGGACAGATTATCAACGTAAGCAGACATTTTGCTGTATATTTAAATAAATAATAATAATTTATGCTCATCTAATTTTGTACTTGTCCTTCATCTTGAAAAACAAAAAGAAAAAAAAAAAGAAAAAAAATAGACACAGAGAGGCATGTGTCACACACGTGCAGCATTCTTGTTGCCATGGTAACCACCATTTGTTTACCGGTTACCATTCTCTTTAAATTTGTGATGATGTTTGGAGGCAAAATTGTGAAATGCAAATATAATATAAAATGTGGATGTTATATAAAAGTGGGTTGTGATTTAATGACCATGAGAACATGTGCGTCTTGGGCTGAGACCCGTTCAGAACCGCTGTCTTATAGGGGTGAGGTGTAAAGCACTATGAGCAGTGTATATGATCTGAGATTTACCTGTGGAGGCTGAAGATCAGGGCTTTGTGACGGTGCTGTTTCCTGGATTTGGAGTGTAGCTGCTGTAAAAGTAGGTCTAAAAAACAGACAATAATGATGATGATGTGTAATAATTCAGTGATGTCATCACAGATCAGACACCTGAGAGCCAAGGTCACCGTTTCCACAAACAGTGTGTGTGTGTGTGTGTGTGTGTGACACCTGACATCTTGTATTATGCTTACACTGACACATTACACCAGCAGAGCCTAATGATACCGGGATAAATCACTAATGTTGTAAAAGAAGGGTTCCAGGCTGATGAGTACCAGAGGAACCTTTGCCACAGTGATGAAAATGCCAAAGTGTGGAGCAACAACAACAACAAAAAAAACTGAATCCAGAACATCTACACTGATCAGTGAACTGTGAGGGTGGTGGGTGGGGTCATGGTTTAGGCTGCATGCCTGCATGTGGTTTTTAAACCAATAAGGATAATAGAATGGATGAGCAATAAAGTACGAGAGGGGGCTTTGCATCAGGCCTAACAACACATGATTTACTCAGAAGAATTAACAACCTCGAGTGTCTTATTGCTTTAATAAAATACTTTCAAACACACTATAAATCTGATCCTCCACAACGGAGTCCGGTTTTTAAAGTGAACGCTGGTCGCTGAGTAACAGGATACTGTTTTTTTCTAACAATCAAATACTGCCACCTACTGGACAAATTACTAAAGGAAAAAAAAGTAGGGAAAATAACTGGTATGTATTGTACATCACACATTGATTGGAATGTGAAGCGCTCAGAGGTGTGTGTTATTGTCGATGATGTCACGGCTGGACAAACGGCTCAGCCAATCAGATTTAAGGAGCGGAACGACCCTTTTTATAAACAGTCAATAAAGTTCACGCAAGATTAAACATCAGCGACTCTAACTTAACGATGTGAAATAGATTTAATAAGTAAAACTGTAACCGGAGTTTGATTTGCAAAGATTTAATGTCCTCCCCGTGTCTGCCTGGGTTTCCTACAGGTTTTCCAGTTTCCTCCCACAGCCCAAAAACATGGATTTAAGGTAAATTGAATGCTCTAAATCTAAATTGCCCCATAGTCTGTGTGAGTGAGCCCAGTGATGGATTGGCGCCCTGTCTTGAATATATATCTGCCCAGCGCCCGAGACGTTCTCCCCTGGATGGGCATGGGGAACCACGCGACCCTCATAGAGGATTAAGCAGAAAATACTGAATGAATGAAGACAAACCATCTGAAGAGAGCAAGAGTTTTGGGACGCACCTTGCAGCAGAGGGCGAGTAGAACATGGAGGAGGATGATCACGGATAAAACGGCAGCGGTGACTCGCACCTGGTCCTCACGAACCACCGGCCAAAATGTCAGAACCAGAACCGAGCCGGAGAGACACAGCGCCACCACAATGGTGAACCAATGCAAAGGCTCAAATGGTATTGCCCACAAGACCTGTGGTGTATACACACACACACACACACACACACACACGTTTCTGACTATCGATGTATGGCTTTATTCATATAATAATCACATTATGATCAGTACTTTTATTTCTGTTGCTTTACATTTAATGGCTGTTATTGCGACTCACCACGACGGGAATGTAGATGAAAAGAGAGTAACCGTAAACACAGACAATTTCCAGGAATGAGTAGGTAACCAGATTGGAGATCTTTCGGTTTCTCCAGGTTAAGAACCCCCACAGTGCCAGAGGAACGAGCCAGGCGTAGCTGTAGATGACCGTAGCTGCCACGGTAACTAAAACAAAATCACACCATTTACATTATTACATCCCAACAGAAACAAAACCACACTATACAGAGCAGCACCATATGAAACCAATGTTCCGTCCCTCGCTTACCTTTTCTAAAGTTCGGTACATATTTTTCGTTGTTATAGAGATGTGCAAGGAAGCTGGACAGGTTCCCACTCACACCGATGGCAAAGACCAGAGTGGCACAGATCCAGAACGGTCCTGCAGGGAGGGGGATACAGAGGATCAGAGAGAGCCGGAGGGAAACAAGACCTTCTGTATTTGTGCTTTTATTTAATCACAAGTATCTCCTCCTCCCACAGCCACACCCACCGACATTGTGATAATCAGGTTCTTCCTCCTATAATTAACAATGAGCCCGGCGTTCCACCAACACTGCTCTGCAGGAACCATTAAACAGCAGGGAGAGGTTCCATATCTGTTGACAAATGATCCACCACCCTAATACTACGTGCTCTGTGGGGGAGACTGTCTGTAGAGGAACAGATGGACTACAGCAGCGTTTCTCACGTTCTGGGTGAATCACTGACAGCTTATCAAAAAATTTATACGGCCCTCATTGATTTTCGCTGCGAAACCTCTCTGTTTTTCCCGGTTGCTACAGATTTAGTTGCCGTGATCACATGACGTGGACGTGTTCCTGTTTAATCACCCAAAAAGAGTTTGCAACTCCAGCAGCCCGTCAAAGAAAACGAGCAGAAACACGATGGAGCTGAAGGACATCATTCAAAAATACCAGAGCGCCATCAAGATTGCTGAAATCCGTCGCGTGTACGAGAAGTCCGTCCGGCGTTAAAGTGCTTACAAACCAGAAAGTACTATTTACATTCGACTTTTATTCATATTATATATATATTTTTTTACATATATACATATGTATGTATATAGGTCCACTGAAGTTACCAATGTGGGTCCTTGAGCAAGACCCTTAGCCCTCATTGTTTAAGGGGTTTTGTATGTGACCCTGTGTTCTGACCCCAAATAAGTGGGGTACTTGTAAGTGGCTTTGGATAAATGCGTCTGCCAAATGACCAAATGTAAACTCTACATTTATTCGCTGTAAAACGTGTGTTATGTATTTGGGAGTCTCTATAATGAATGAACAGGATTTACATTGATTTAAATGGAAATGGGTGCCTCGGATTTCACTGTTCAAAAATAAGTAACCCTCATCTAATTTTTAACTCGACTTTTATTTTAAAAAAATTAATAAAAATAAAAAAACACGGTGGCATAGTGTTTAGCATGTTCTCCTCTCAGCGCTGGGGATTCCCGGTTTGAATCCCGATCTGGGTGGAGTTTCCATGTCCTCCCCGTGTCGGCGTGGGTTTCCTCCCACAGTCCAAACACATGGATTCCAGGTAAACTGAATGCTCTAAATTTCTCTGTAAAGTGTGTGGATGTGTAAGTGAGTGTGTACCCAGCAATGGATTGGCAACCTGTACTGGGTGTATCTGCCCAGCGCCCGAGATGTTCTCCCCTGCATGGGCATGGGGAGGAATAAACGGAAGATGATGGATGAATGAATGAATGAATGAAAAAAAGAGACAGAGAGACGCACACATCAGATGCATGCAACATTTTCGTTGCTATGGTAACCACCATTCATTTACCAGCCACCCTTCTCTTTAAATGTGTGATGATGTTTGGAGGCAAAACGGTGAAACACAAATCTATTAGTATTTAAAATGAGGATTTTCAATCATTGAGAAAAAGTTTCTAATTCTTTTAAAGGAAAAAAAAATGTATGTTTAAATGTGTTTTTAAAGTTATTTTTTAAAAATATATAACTTTTCTATAAAAGTGGGTCGCGACTTAATGACCATGAGAACACGTGGGCCAGCAACCCGTTGAGAACGCCTGGACTACAGAACGTAATTTTAGAACTACAAATTTCATCTGTAAGAAACTGTGTAGAAGTAAAAAATGTTTGATAAATGAAGAGTTTATTGGTTACAGAACAGCTCACCGTAAAGGTCGGGGTTGTTTCGAATGTAGTGACGAACAAAGTTCCTCCCGCGCCACGGCAGAACGGAGCCCATGATTCTGCTCATGACCTGCAAATTAAACACCGATCATCTGATCATCTGCACACCGTTCACCATCATCACCGATAATCACCACCAGGTGATCAGAACAAAGCTTTACATGTCTGACAGTATTTGATTGTAATGATATAAGGAACATATATAAAGTTAGCCACCTGGCGTGTGTCCACATCGAAAAACGTTTGATAAAACTCCAAAGTCCAGAATGCAGAGTTTTTCTTCTCTCCTCCGAGCAGCTGAGGGAAAAAAACACAAAACTTTAATGCACTGTCACTAAAATACATAAAAAAAATACCATTACAGTTCCAAAATAGCATAATATTAAACAAAATCAATAAATATATGTATAACAGTGACCTGGCAGTAATCTATAGGCACCCTTACACATTCTTCAATTAACAAACACTCTTAGAAATGCAGAATAAACTTTAAAATAAAACTTTTTATTTTTGTTATTTTTGTTATTTCATCACTCAGGACACACAGACACTCCCCCGCGGGCATCACATATGCCGACCTCAGTTTTGTCGTCCGTCTCCAGCGGGTCTCTGTCGTCGTCGAACGCTCCGCCGCCGCCGCTCTGTTTCGGAGCAGCTTTACTGAGAGGCTGGTCATTGATGCTGATGGTGGTGGTTCCATCACTGCTGTTCATCAAACTCTCTTCATCCTCAAACTCTGCAGAGTGAACATACAGACAACCCACACTGAACCCATCACACTGAACCCATCACACTGAACCCATCACACTGAACCCATCACACTGAACCCATCACACTGAACCCACCACACTGAACCCATCACACTGAACCCATCACACTGAACCCACCACACTGAACCCACCACACTGAACCCACCACGCTGAACCCACCACACTGAACCACCCAAAGCTCTCAATGCATCAGAGACACAGAGACACTGGGACACAAACACAGAGACACTGGGACACAGGGACACTGAGACACAGACACTGGGACACAGAAACACAGAGACACTGGGACACAAACACTGGGACACAAACACAGAGACACTGGGACACAGGGACACTGAGACACAGGGACACTGGGACACAGACACTGGGACACAGACACTGGGACACAGAAACACAGAGACACTGGGACACAAACACAGAGACACTGGGACACAGAGACACTGGGACACAGACACTGGGACACAGAAACACAGAGACACTGGGACACAGGGACACTGGGACACAGAAACACAGAGACACTGGGACACAGAAACACAGAGACACTGGGACACAGGGACACAGACACAGGGACACAGAGACACTGGGACACAGAGACACAGGGACACAGAGACACAGGGACACAGAGACACTGAGACACAGGGACACAGAGACACAAACACAGAGACACTGGGACACAGAAACACAGAGACACAGGGACACAGGGACAGAGACACAGGGACACAAACACAGAAACACAGGGACACTGAGACACAGGGACACAGACACTGGGACACAGAGACACAGGGACACAAACACAGAAACACAGGGACACTGAGACACAGAGACACAGGGACACAGAGACACAAACACAGAAACACTGGGACACACAAACACAGAGACACTGGGACACAGGGACACAGGGACACTGAGACACAGGGACACTGAGACACAGGGACACAAACACAGAGACACTGGGACACAGAAACACAGGGACACTGAGACACAGGGACTCTGAGATAAAGGAGAAGGAACTCACCCTGAAACTGCAGATGAAAATCCGAATGAGCCATAATCAGATTAAACTGTTAAAAAACCAAACATATTAAACATTAAAAACTGGCGGCGCAAATCAAACACAGCGTTCTGTCTGTTAGAACATTAAATACTGAACTGTTCTGTTCTCTCACCTTTAGAGTTATAAATGTAAAAAACTCTGATTTGAATTCGACATGAACGCTTCTTCCTAAACCTCCAACATGTCAACAATGTAGCTACCAGGATGTACACGTCACACCGGAACACTGGTCACACAGGATTATGGGATATGTAGTTTTTAATCTGAAAAACAACTGCCGAACGGAAACGATTTATTTTTTAGTAATTCGGGTAGTGTTTGATTTTGAAATGTGCAGTTGGTGGATTAACGCATTTTAACGCATTAATGAGTTTAAAAACATTTAATGGTTAGTAAGCACCACACTGAACCCGAAACGAGGACGAGTTCAACTGTTAATGATGGTCTTTGTGAACATGTTTATATAAGCAATCTTAAAAAATAATTAAACAAACTCTAGTTATACTCAAAAAAATATTTAATCAAAATAATTCTTGTCAAATCGTAATGTTTAATTTTTTTTATCTTAAATAATATAGCCTTTGCAATTTATTAAAACGTCATTATAAGTCATACAAAACCTCCAAAAGTTTACGCATCCGTTATAAGTATGTACATATATTTTAGTTGTTTTTTGTAGTTTTCTGATGCAGTTTTTGAAATCTAACCAGCAGGTGGCGCCTCGATACTGTAATATAACTACATCTAACTAGCAGATGACGTTTAATATTGCAGTATAACTAAATAACCAGCAGGTGGCGGCCTTAATACTAAATCTAACCAGCGGATAACGCTTAATGCTGCAGTATAACTAAATAACCAGCAGATGGCGCTTTAATGCTGCAGTATAACTAAATCTAACCAGCGGATAACGCTTAATTCTGCAGTATAACTAAATAACCAGCAAATGGCGCCTCAATACTGTAGTATAATTAAATCTAACCAGCAGATAACGCTTAATACTGCAGTATAACTAAATCGACTCAGCAGATAACGTTTAATACTGCAGTACAACTAAATAACCAGCAGATGGCGCCTTAATACTGCAGTATAATTAAATATATCCAGCAAATAAGACTTAATATTGCAGTATATCTAAATAACCAGCAGATGGCGCCTTAATTCTGCAGTATAACTACATCTACTCAGAAGATAACGTTTAATACTGCAGTATAACTAACCAGCAGATAACGCTAAATACTGCAGTATAACGAAATAACCAGCAGATGGCGCCTTAAAACTGCAATATAATTACATCTACTCAGAAGATAACGTTTAATACTGCAGTATAACTAAATAACCAGCAGATGGCGCCTTAATACTAGATCATAACTAAATCTAACCAGTAGATAACGCAACACTGCAGTATAACTAAAGAACCAGCAGATGGCGCCTCAATACTGCAGTATAACTAAATAACCAGCAGATGGCGCCTCAATCCTGCAGTATAACTAAATTTACCCATCAGAAAACGTTAAATACTGCAGTATAACTAAATTACCAGTAGGTAACGTTAAATACTGCAGTATAACAATCTAACAAACAGGTAAACTCGTTGGCTTAGTGGTTAGCACGTTTTCCTCTCTCTCACTGGGGAGTCCTACTTTTAGCCAATAGCTGTTGTCCTTACTGGGGAGTTGGCGACAGCGGCCATCCAATCCGCATACTGTAGATGCGTGTCTATGAAACTGCGCATGCGCAGCGCGTTTTCAAATCGTGTGTTGACAGTTCAGCGGATTTAAAATGCGTTAATAACGTTTTCAGAATGTGTGATGATTGAATGTGTTAGTGTGACTAAATAAAGATGTATTCGGAGTGTGTGTTCGTTCGGGAGGAGGGAGAACTCCGCCGTGTTGACGCCGGATCGCAGTGGACGGCACGCGGGGTTCGGGGGTCCCGCGGGGCCTCAGTCCCACCTCTGTTCAGTGGGCATCTGGACCCCGCGGCTCAGCTCGAGTACAGAAGGAATAACGACCACTTTATTATCAGCTGTAACTCGGACGGCAGGCGGCGCTACTCGGCGAAGAGACTGGTCGATATATCGTTACTCTTTATTGCCGATAATATCGAACACGTGGACTCGCTGGTCGGTTTTCCGGAACAGATGGCGGGTGGGTTATTCCGAGCCGCGGAGCAGAAACACAAGTTCAGCGAGTCGTGTTCGGTCCGATCGTTGCAGGTGTTCAGCGACGCTTACGGCGAGCTGCTGCTACGGTCACTCTGTCTCCGCGACCGGTGAGGACATTCATAAACCCCACCCCTCCACCAACAATAACACCAATAAAACTGCAAATCCTCACCACAAATCCTGATTGATGGACCAGGACGGTCCATTAGGTGGCGCTTAGCTTTTAATAATTTAATCAGGACCGTCTCACTGTGAGAGAGCATTAACTCTTCATCACCCTGATGATGATGATGATGTTCTTCTGCAGGTGTCTCCTGCTCGCCGAGCGGATGTTGGAGATTCGGGTCTTTAACTCTCTGCAGACTCTGGATCTTCACGGCTGCAGATTGGGAGACCACCACGAGATCTTTCCTTACATAACGTCTGAGGCGTGTTCCAGGTACGAGCAGCCTGTCAAAACACCGTCTCCTCTCAAAAAACCTAAACCAATTCTGACAGTTCCATCAAAAATATACATTAGAAGGACTAAAGTATTGAGACCCTCCTCATTTTGATCTGTAGGCTGGTGCACTTGTTTTTGGGACAGACCGGTTTATCAGATAAAGGGCTGCAGGGACTGACCGCACCAATCCGAGTGATGAAGAGAGGTCTGGAGAACCTGCAGTACCTGGACCTGTCGAGTATGTTTAGTACACACACATTATACAAATTAAAAGTTTGTGTTGACACCTCCTGACTGTGATGTCGTGGTGGGTTTTCTGGGTGCTGAGTGACACCGCTGTGATTTATTTATTTATTTATTTGAATGAAGGAAATCCTTTAACTGAGAAAGCACTCCGGTATCTAACGTGCTTCCACAAACTGGAGGAGCTGAACATCTCAGACACCAATGTGACGGTAAATATAAGGAACAGTCTTAGTATCTTTTTTTTTTTTTTTTTAAATATATTCTCTTATTGATCTGCAGTAAAAAAAAAAAAAAAACTTATCAAACTATTAATATCAGAAATAAAGTGAAACCCATCACAGCATTGCTGAGAATCATCTACCACCCTAATGTCACCTGCACTGTGGTGGTGCTCTGCCCAGCC
>JAOUQT010311157.1:0-14999 GCA_025769995.1 Xyliphius kryptos | reverse complement strand
TGACTCCAACTCACCGAGATGCCAATTCTCACTCCATTTCATTCAGCACTGCTAAATGGTGGAACGACCTTCCCAACCACATCCATAAAGCTGACTCACTCAACATTTTCAAGAACTTTCTCAAAACCCATCCCTTCCACTTGCCAGATCGAGTAATGGGCAGGGTTGACGGTGCTGCAGTTGAGCTGTATTTCCTAAAAATACTGACTTGCGGCATTATCTCATTTGTAAGTCGCTTTGGATAAAAGCGTCTGCTAAATGACTAAATGTAAGTGATTATTAAAGAATTGTATGTTACTTAATTGTGGAAACAGTTTGAGGAAGATCCTTCACTGGTCCTAGTTGACTGTGTCCCTATTTGGTGTAAAAGATCTTGACTGGCTTGGACAAATTCCTGACCTCAATTCCATTAAACATCTTTGAGGTACAAATCAGGGCCCGCCCGTCAAAATAAAATACTTCTCCGCATAAATGGACAAAACGATGATGATACTACTAAATGATACTCCAAAAACTTATAGACCACCTTTTTCACAAAAGTAAAAACATCCACAGAGGACCTCAGAATAAAAACTCATACAGATGTGATGTGCAGGCGTCTCGATACTTTAGTCCATAGTTCATTTGTAGTTCATCAGAGAAAAGTTTGCTCTGTATCTTTCATCACAGACTGGTAAAAATGTTCATGGAATCTGGTGTAAATCTCTCAGATTGTTTATTACCTTTCAGAAAAGGGCCACATATGTCACGTTGACCTGCAGGTGCAGATATGTCCATGACTGGTTAAATTAAACTTCACACAGGGTTCTTCCATAGCTCAATGTTTCCAATCACACCTGCTCTATTCTTTTTTTCAGCCTCTGGCAACAAGCATGCCAGTCCTGACAAGAAATCAGAGAACACTGTACTGCATTGATACGTTTCGAGATTGTTGAGATCTCCGCCCAGGATTTTTCAGTTTTTTTAATGCTATCACTTGTCAAACATGGATGCCACTCTGCTGCCAAGGTATGTATTGTTTGTAGTCTGGGTTCATCAGTCGGAGGTTTCTGCCAAAATATTGGAATGGAAAGAAACTACAATGGAAACTGAAACAACTATGAATTAACTAAAAAAAAAAACTTATTTAGTGCCTTTACATTTTTAATATGAGAAATTTAGGAGGCAGTGATATCAGTACATTTACATTTAGTTATTTATCAGACGCTTTCATCCAAAGCGACTTACAGAACACTGGGTTGATACAGGACCCTGAAACAATGAGGGTTAAAGGTCTTGCTCAAGGACCCACATTGATAACTTCAGTGTACCTGGGATTTGAACCCACAACCCTTAGATTGACAACCCAATGCCCAAACCACTGACCCACCACACTCACTAAAGATATTTAGTCAGGGTCACATAAAACACTAAACTTCCAAGTGTTTACTCACATGTTTGAAAATGGCTGGGCTGCTAGCGAGCTTGCTTATGAGTATTTATAAACTCTTTACCAAAGCAGTTTGTCATTAAGATCATGGATCAATGTCAAAGAGTCTCTTCTATGGCCGTGCATTACTCTTACTTTGATTAAAAGCCATACTGGACCTGACTAACTCATTTTAAATTTATGCAAACATGCATTTAGCTTATTTTAAGTCTTTGTTTGTCCATTTGGAACTTTGCTTTACGCTCAGTGTGAATTCGCCATTTCAGTACAGAGTGGACTTTAAAATCAAATGACCGGCTGATCCAACTTCAGGAGAAGTTCGTCAAGACAAGTTCAAATCAGGCTCAGTAGTGTGTGTGTCCTCCACGTGCCTGTATGACCTCCCTACAACACCTGGACATGCTCCTGATGAGGCGGTGGATGTTCTCTTCATGTCTCCTGGTGTACTGGCCTGTCTCCTGGTATCTGCACCATGCTCTGGACACTGTGCTGACCGACACAGCAAACCTTCTTGCTGACACTGATGTGCCACCCTGAATAAGCTGCACTACCTGAGCAACTTGTGTAGGTTGTGATTAATTCAGAGCAGCCAATTTCCTTTGAATGAATGTTATTGGACTGTGGGAGAAAACCCGCGCGGACACGGAGAACATGGAAGTTCCACCCTGATTGGTATTTGAACCTGGATGCGTCTGTTTAACCTTATGATTCCTAATAAACGTTTTGTCTTATAGAAGTTCAGCTGCTCATATCCTCTTTTTTGTTTAATCACATGACCTTTTTTTAGGCAAATAGCTGCCGTAGGGACTTTTGATTTTCACAAAGTTTGCTGTTTTAATTTTTATAGATTTTTGTATTTGATGGTTTCATGGAAATATTTTAACATTAAAAAAAACTATTTTATTAACTTCAGCTTTTGTGCCAAATTCTGATCAATGCCAACCCATGCGGACTTAATCTGTGCTTGAAGTTTATCATAGTTGGTTTTGTTTTTCAAGAATGGAACCCAATAGGATTGATATCTGAGGAGTTTTCTTGGTCATGGACTCAATTTTAATGTCGGGGTCATTTTATTTTTTACTGACCGTATAATTCATCATACTGCAAAATATGTTGTTTATTGTTGAATACCATTGTTCTTAGATGATGTATTGATAGAATTCTTTGTTCATGACGGTGTTCCTAAGCAAAATTGTGAGTGAGCCACACAAAATGACCTCAGGATGCTGTTGCCATGATACAGGCGCAAACTTTAAAAGCAACCAGTCTGTGTTTCAGTCAGCATGACCGTGACATCAGCTGCCTTATCCTAGTTAGTACTCCTAAAAAAAAAGATTACCAGCGTGATTTAGTTAATTTTAATGACAGGACGATATTCGATTCTCCTGTGTCCTACATATGCAGTGGAATTGACAAGAAATCTGTAGGTCTACATACAAAACCAATATGTTCATGCAAATAAACCACTTCTGAGAAGCATCCCTTATTCATGGTTCAGTGTGGGGCAGGTTTAAAGGTCTCGTTTAGTTTAATATGATCTTTAGTTCATTGTCTTGTTTTGCTTTTTCATTAGCAGGTCTTGAATGCACTCGTTTGTCCTGCTTGCCTAAGCATGTCCACAGATGACAGCATCTCTGAGGATGTGTCTAGCTCTGTGGCACTGAGCCATGACCACACGAGTGCCAATGGCGGCAAGGAGAGCGAGGCCTCTGGGATCTCATCTGCAGACACCGTGTCTGGTTTGGCTCTCCCTGAAGAAACGGCGGTGACCTCTCGACCCTCCAGTGCACCAGCATGTGCCATTTCACATCATATAAGGTTTGGGAATCCTGGAGTATTATAAAGCAATAAGGTACGAGACGGCAGCATTATTGGGAATAAATCACAGGAACTCTGTGACATGAAGCGGCCTACAGTTACACCTCTTTCCTGTGATTTATTCACAATTATACACAACCTCGAGAGCTTTATAGCTTTTATGAAAAGGTTACCAACACACTATATTAAAAAAAATGAGGTTTGATTCATAAATATGTTTATTGAAAGCAAATTTGCTAATAAACTGGTCTTCTATGATGTAATCTACTCTGGTTTTTAAGACAAAAAGTAGCAGGGTGCCAGTTTCTCTGCCAAACAAATATGGCCATCTAGTGGCCAAATTACAGAACACCGTTTCGGGAATCAGCTGGCTGTTTTTATTAATCTGCATATTTTCATTCATTTATTCGTTATCTTCCACTTATTCCTTTATGAGGGTCGCAGGGGGTGGGGGGTAACCCATGCAGACCCGGGGAGAACATGCAAACTCCACCCAGAATGGGATTCGAACCAGGAGTCCCCAGCTCAATCTGTATATTTATTAATATACAGTGAATGTGAAGTGCTTAGAGGTGTGCGTTATTGTCAATAATGTCACTGCTGGACAAACGGTTCAGCCAATCAGATTTAAGGACCAGAACTACCATCAACATTTTGCTTTGTTGGTTTATATGTGCAGGTTGCATGTAAATAAAGAAGAGAAATAATTTAACTGTTCAGTGTGTTGTTGCATAGTCAGTTCGCTAAAGTCAACTTTACGACTGCAGTGTTCTTATGACAGGCCCACACACAAATATTAGTACTTCATGGAATCAGTGATGCTGGGTATTATTATTTTTAATCGATGCTTCTTTAAGAAAAAAACAAGCAAGAACGTGTATTCCATCAATCCATTGTCTTATGTAATCTTATTTTAGGATTACAGGGGGGTGGGGAATGGTTTCCCATGCCCTTCCAGGGGAGAATGTTTGGGTGCTGGGTAGATGCACACAGGACAGGTTGCCAAGACTATATAGGGACAATTTAAAGAGCAGTCAATTTACCTTATTTCCATGTTTTTTTACTCTGTGAGGAAATCCATGCAAACACGGGAAGAACATAGAAACTCGACCCAGATCGGTTGTTAAACCTGTAAATTGAAATGTTTTTAAATGTAAAAATATTTGAGCTCTTACATTTAAAAAAAGTTTTTCAAATGTTTTTATTTTCATGTTATATGATGTCAGGAAAGATTTTGAGGGCACAGAAGACAAATATTGGGTCACCAGCATGAGTTTACAGACCAGACTTTCCTCATGCCAACAGTCTAGTATGGTGAAGGTAGTGTAAAAATTGTGAAAAATGTACCCAACACATCGGGGGCTTTAATACAATCAAACAAGGTTTAAATGCCACAGTCATCAAGGGTTGTTTTTGATTATATGCTTTCTTTTTGGTCACAATTCACCATCAGTGTTACAAAGCACTTCTCATATTTTGTTCCCTTAAACTGGTTTTATGAGTATGACAGTAAGTTCCGTCTCACATCTGAAAACAATATGGTTTTGGGAAGTGGTATACAACTGCATATGTGCATTATCTACATTTACTTGAAGTATATGTGTATTATTGTATATGAATATATGTAGTAATTTACAGTAAAGTTGTAGATGTTACCGTCTTTACTCCTCATTTGATGATCGTTTGTCTCTTTTTGACAGAAGTCTGTGTCTTGGTGCTGATGAGCAGTTCAGCTCAGGGAGAGACCTTCCTTTCATCAACCCCAGCTCTCTGGATACTCTCCAGGCTTTGGTGCATGAGATCCAGAGCAGTGAGACAGACCCGGAGATCTGGAAAAACTGTGAGGTAACGAGCTGATAAAGGAAAATAAGCTTTTAATAATCAGTGTTTATTAAGCAGAACGCTACCCAGGTTTTCAGGTCAATTTCTGAAGCCGGCTGTAGGATCCCAGTGAAGGGAAGCAGTGGCAGACAGACATCAGAGAGTCGTGCCTGATTGAAGATGCAGCTGAGCCCCTGTCAGCACCCCCTGATTTGCACAAACGAGAACGTATTCAAATGTGCTTTAAATGTCATCAGAAATTTCATGCAGGCTTAAAATCAGGCTTTAAGGGTATCGAGAATATAAGGTGCTTGGCGTGTGTATTATCTATAGTGATTGGCGTGCATGCAGAGTGGAAGAGATGACCAGGATGCTTGGCGTATAGCGATTGGCGTGCGGGTAGAGTGGAGGGGAAGACACTGGGTGCTTGGCATATAGAGATCGGCGTGCGGGTAGAGTGGAGGAGATGACCAGGACGCTTGGCGTATAGCGATAGGCGTGCGGGTAGAGTAGAGGAAATGACCCCGGACGCTGGGCGTATAGCGTATAGAGTGGAGGGATGACACGGGCTGCTTTACCTATAATGATCGGCGTGGGGGTAGTGTGGAGGGGATGACCCTGGACGCTTGGCGTATAGCGATAGGCGTGCGTGTAGAGTGAAGAGGAACACATGGGGCACTTGGGATGCAATGATAGGCGTGCGGGTAGAGTGGAGGGGATGACCAGGACGCTTGGCGTATAGCGATTGGCATGCAGGTAGAGTGGAGGAGATGACCCTGGACGCTTGGCGTAATGTGATTGGCGTGTGTGGGTATAGTGGAGGGGAAGACATGGGCCACTTGGCATACAATGATCGGCGTGCGGGTAGAGTGGAGGGGATGACCAGGACGCTTGGCGTATAGCGATTGGCGTGCGGGTAGAGTGGAGGGGAAGACATGGGGCGCTTGGCGTAAAGCGATTGGCGTGTGGGTACTGTGAAGGGGATGAAACGGGGTGCTTGACCTATGATGATGGGCGTGTGGGTAGATTGGAGAGGGTGATGTGGTACGTTTGTCTCGGGCACTGGCCATATACGCCCAGGACAGGGCGCCAATCTGTCACTGGGCTCACTCACTCACTCACTCACTCACTCACTCACTCACTTACTCACACACAGCCACACCCACAAACGTACACTATACAGGGCAATTTAGAGCATTCAATTTACCTTGAATCAATGTTTTTGGAATGTGGGAGGAACCCAGAGAATCCGGAGGAAACCCACACCGACACGGGGGGAACATGGAAACTCCACCCAGATCAGGATTCGAACTGGGAACCCCCAGCGCTGAGAGGCTAACATGCTAAACGCTAAGCCTCCATGTTTTTATTACTTTTTATTTTTAGTAACAACTCCAATGGTGCATTTGTAAATGTGTGTTTAATCGATTCTTGTGTTTCTTCAAACAGGGCAGGTGGCTTCATCTGTTTCAGCTGGTTGAAAAGCAATATCAAGAACAAATTCTCGCTCAGCAAGAACAGTACCAGTGCCAAATACAGGTGAGTTTAAGAAGGTTGGATTAGCAGTGCGCAAAAACGTCAATAAAATGGTGAATAACATTAAAAATGAGTTTCTTCTTTCTTTCCAGCTGATTCAGGATGAGATTAAAGCATTAGTGCAGCTACAGAACCGGCAGTGTAGCGTTGTTCAGACTAACTCTTCAGGCAACATCAAGACTTCAACGTCTCCTGCTGATTTACTGAGTCAACTCCAGAATTGTAATCCTGCCTCCCCGAAAGATACCGTTAACCTCCAGGAGAGCTCTGAAGAAGGCCTGGTGACCGTTCAGAGCAGCGGCTATGGCACACTTTCCACCTGGGAACCTGGAACCACCATCGCAAGTCTGGAAGGGAAGGACGAAGCTTCGTTGTGCCATAAAAAGCAGGGAGTCAGTGTTTCCCATCCCGTTTTATCTAAAATGCAGGGACGGGGAACGTTACCGAGCCGGTCGGCCTCTGCCAATGATGTACCTTATAGAACGTTCTCGATCGTGCCAAGTCTTCCTGCTGACCAGCAAAGATCAACCAGGTGGGATTTTAAATGTTGTTCAAATTTAAAAAAAAATGGTTTCAAGATTTGCAGGTTTTAAAGATGGAAAAGCTGCACGGTATAGGAGTTGAGTCTTTTTAAATTCAGTCGGGTCAAACTGTATTTGTGATGAGACAATTACAGATCGGTACGATTTATTGTTTAAGAAATAATCAGGATTATATAATATTACGATTATTATACAATAATTAACAGGAACAATTAAATTTTTTTATGTTTGTTATTATTTCATGTAAACATAAAATTTTATTTTGCTATCTATTAAAAAAAAAAAAAAAAAAAGCAGGGATTTAACCCTTGGTTTGCTTTGGTGCAGCTTCATTTTTAATTTTTTATTTAATATTTGTGTTTAGTAAGAGACTGTATTAGAACTCTGTCTCCAACCCTGCCTCTATGCAACTACATTGAGGTCAGACGCCTTCAGACCAGAGGGGAAAACTATGGCGTTTAAATTATTGTATGGTTAATGTGATGGACACACCCTGTGATGGTTATTGCCGTTTTAACGGTTTTGGGCTTTATTTGAATCATTTTAATGACTTCCCGGCCCTTTAAGCTTTGTGAGCCCTGCTCTGTAGACCCTTTTTTGGATTTGTTAACAGGATCTGCTGCATATTTACCATAGAAGAAGAAAAGCCTTGAAAACGGAATGTTCTTGGAGAGTTTGCATGTTCTTGCACGCACATACATCTACATTTTGTCCTGCAGTCCATGCAGAAAGTTTTTTGTCATTGTGTCTTTGCAGTGATGGTGACTACCAACTTATTCATACTATAACTTCATACTATATTCACACTTTCATACTATAATTTCCCACAGTCCAAAAAACATGGATTCAAGGTAAATTGGCTGCTTTAAATTTGCCCCTATAGTGTGTGCGTGTGGGAGTGTGAGCCCAGCAATAGTTTTTGGACTATGGGGTGAGAACATGCAAACCCTCCAAAAAAAAGAGGCACTTGGGTACCTGCCTAAAATTTGAACGCTGTCCATTGTTCATCCATGTCTCATCCCTTTTTATTCGTCTTTTCATGTTTCTAGTCAGCCCCTGACCTCCTGGGCGCAAAGACAAAAACACAAGCAGAGGAAGAATAAAAACGCACAAAGCAAATCACTGCACACACACAGGAATGAGGAGAACAGCAAAGGTGCTCTAGAGGTTGACCTGGACCATGTGCATAACGTAAGAAAGGCTATGGCTTCTTTTAGAGTAATATAGTCAATGAAGAGCATAACAATAATTTGTGAACACCACTGTGTTTTATTCAGTAAAACTCCATTGTGTTTAAAGTAAATGTACAATAAACCTTTTTTATCAAGTATACTGAGAACTGTATTTAATAAACCTGTGTTTTGTTGTGTGTTACAGCTATATAAGTGTAACAATATGCTTAAAATGTTTGGTTTTCTTTCTTTAATGTCCCTTTTTTTGTTTGTTTAAAGCCAGGACCGACTTCAGACTATTCAAACCCTGCTTTGCTAATGAGAAGTGACAGCGTAATGTCTGAAGCCTCAGGTAATATCTAATTTCATTTTTTTTTACTCAAGTAGAAGTATAAAAGTGCATTAACCGACATGTACTTAAAATCACTCATAATTACATTTTTTACAGGGTATGTTTTTATTCAAATTGAAAGTGCACAAGCACCAATACATGAAAACATGCTTTAGTTTAATATTGTTCATTTAAAAAGAATCCTTCCATCCATAACAAAGCATTAAAATCAACTTGTAATGAAATGTAGTAAAAATAAAGGAACAAACCTGCTTTGTAAATTGTCAGTAATTGACATGGCTGGACAAACAGCTCAGCCAATCAGATTTAAGGACCGGAACTACCCACTTTTATTAACTTTTTTCAAATAGCACCAAATACTAAAGACTTTTAAATGAAGTAGTTTCAGCAGATTCGATCATGTAAAATGTCTATTAATAACAAATAGAATTTCCGTCGACTTTGTTAATCGGTAACAAAGTGTGGTGCTGCTGTTTTATGTTGTGTTGTGATTTACAGGTCTGACCTACTGGAAGCTGGAAGAGAACGAGCTCTATCGCCCTCTACCGGATAGTTTCGAACACAGCCCTTTCCTCCTCACGCAGGATGCAGAATCACCCAACCAGGTAAGACGTTCTATTCACAGACTGAATTATCTCTGTGACTCTGTCCTGCTTCCAGCGTCTGTTCATTGGACACAGATTCAGAGCTTGGCGTATAGTGATTGGCGAATGGGTAGAGTGGAGGGGATGACGTGAGGAGCTTGGCGTTTAGCGAATCGTGCACGGGTAGAGCGGAGGGGAAGTCGCGAGGTGAATAGCGATTTGTGGAGGGGAAGTCGCAAGGTGTCTGGTGTATAGCGATTGGCGCAAGAGTAGAGTACACGGAAAGACACGGGGCGGCTAACGTAAAGCTAATGCTGTAACGCATGCTACGAGTTTTATGTCAACAGCAAAGAAGACGTTTGTCTAAATGTGTCAGATCCCGCAGCGCCGCTTTTCTTTCTGAAAACTTAAATGAAGATGAAATTGAGCATTTTCTTGCCAAATAAGAAAATCAGTGACGATAAATACGCTCGTCACGAAGTAAACAAAGCACTGATGCTCTCGGTTACATGTTTCCAGATAACTTATTGGTTTTGTGACCCGGTGCTTCGGCATCTTATTCACTCCCACAGCACAACACACACACACACACACACACACACCATACCACACCAGTGTCACTAAGGTGTGAGAATAATCCACCACCTTAATGATCTGAGGTGGGCATATCCATGGCCTTCGCTAACACGGTGTACGTACACAGACTTTCCACCAGACTCTATGACTTAACAGCTTTCAGGCCTTTCTGCTTTAATCCTCATTAAAATATTTTTCCTGTTATTTTCCTGTCGTGTTCATGCAGCTTTTCCAGGATGACGGCAGACTCTCTGTGTCTCTGCGAGAGCTTTATCAGTGCAAGCAGAAGGGGGAGACCAAACAGGAGTATGACTCCTTAATAAACTCGGATGCCTCGTCTCCTCAGGTGAGCACTGGAGCGATTCGCTCGTACGGTGGAACTTGTGGTTGCAGTCGAGCCACGTCAGTTCTTAAATTATGTAGGAACCGCTTTAGTGCTGCATCAATTAATCCTTAATGAGAAACGTCTGTTTGGCTTAAAAAAAAGCATTTTGCTTTGATGGGTTAATGAAGCCTGTGACTTTTTTTTTTAAATACAGCGCCCTCTGGTTAAAATAACTTATAAGCCTTAAAATAAATATTTTTTTTATTGCAGAAGCATAAACTCACACTGAAAAAAATAAATTAAAAAATGTTTTTAGAAAAAAGCAACCTTCAATTCAAGGGAAAAATTAAATAGAACGACCTGTTCCACAATTATTGGCACCCCTAACATTCATTCATTATCTTCTGCCTAATCCTTTACTAGGGTCATGGGAGGGGTTCACCATGCCCGTTCGGGGGAGAACATTTAGTTTGCTTGGCAATTACACCCATGACCATGCATCAATCTATCGGTGGGCACACACACACATGCACGCACAGACTATAGAGGGCAATTTAGAGCAGTCAATATTTACCTTGAATCCATGTTTTTGGATTGTGGGAGGAAACCCACACTGACATCAGCTCCATCCTCAAAAAGGCCCGACAGAGGATAAATTTCCAGGAGCAGATTGCAGAGAACAATCAGAACGGCTGAAGGAATCATTGGTGCTCCCCATCCTGCAGAACTTGTACACTTCAAGAACCAGGACATGGGCAGAGAAAATCATCACGGACCCTTCACACCCAGGACCCAAATTATTTCAACTCCTTCCCTGCAGATCACTAAACACAAAAACGACCAGACACACAGTTTCTTTCCTCATGCTGTCACACTCAGGATACACATTCTGCATATATACAAATCTGTACAAACAAAAATCATTGCACTTTGTTGCTTTGCACCACAATGTACAATGCACCATTATTATATATATTTTGCAGACTGTACTGGAACTTGTAAATTGTATTGAATTTAACTTTAGACACCATCATTCCAAAACCGAATGCCTTGTGTGTGTATCGTATCATACTTGGCAAAATAAATCTGATTATGATATATATACATATTGGGAGCCATTGGGGCTAGGTGCCTTCCCCAGGGCACTTCAGCTAAAGTACTCGGTGGGATCGGGAATTGACCCGAATTGGCCCTAATGACTGTTAATGATGCTGTAGACTGAAATTTATAAATCACAGTGAAAAGATTAAGATGTTCATACATATTTTGCACTATATAAACTTAAAAGGAACGAGAACAAAATCATAATCAACAAACAATAGCAAACCTCAGCTATAGCATTATTATTTTTCGTAGCTGTTTTGTGCTTCATGGTTGGTTTGTTGATGGTTTCATTTAAATTATTATTTTGTCACCGCCAAACATTTTGTCCCCATCTAAATAAATAAATTACTAACAGGGCCCTGGTTGAATTCTCCAGACTTTCCCTTTAAACGAAATAGAATTCTGGTCGTGAACAGAAGGCCATAAACGAGTTTAATGATTGTTCTGGAATGACCGGCTTATTAGTGTTGACGATTCTGGGATTGTGCTCGTGATTTCTGTTTTGTTAGGGTTATAAAACTTTATTGTTTGGGAAATGCTTTACGAACCTGCTATCTATCAGACAGCAGTTGGCGCTCTGCACATAATAAGTCTTCTTGAGAATGTGTACAAATCTTTGGCAGCTGTTACTTAAATTCATTAAAACATGTTAAAGCGGTTGAGAGTAGTCGAGTTTCTTTACTTTTTTGTTGACTTCAAAGATCTTATGTTGAATATATAATGCTTTATCAAAATGTGGACGTTCTTGTAGTAGTGAGGGTCAGTGGCTGGTAACCGTCCAGGCGTGAAGAGGAAATAGAAATGGCTTTGTGACCATTTATTTATGAAATCTCTGCATCTGCCCCCTCTTACCTTTAATCCATCTTTCCAAAATACACCCTAACTTGTTCACTGTGCCCTACTGATGAACGCTGCCTGGTGATTTCAACTCACTTTTCAAAACACATCTCTTCCACTAGCACTTGCAACAAAAAAAGTAGCCAGATCGGAAAATTGCTCAGGTTTGATGATTTTTTTTTTGAGTGCAGGGCCGTTTTAACCAACACATCAAATCTCATCACATTGATTGGACTCCAGGTTGGCCGAGCCCTGGCCCCATTAGCTCTTTGAAATTAGCCTAGGGGTTCACATACTTATTTCACCCTGCACTGTGAATGTTTACATGTTGTTGTGTTCAATAAAATCATGCAAATTTGGTGTGGGTTATTAGTTTAGGCAGAATGTGTTTGTCTGTAGCTGTGACTTAGATGAAGATTAGAGGTTCACATACTTTTTCTTGCAAATATAAAACAGTTATTCCATAAAAAGGTTCAAATGAAGTCCATCTGACAATTTTAAAAGACACAGATTTTGTGAACCACGCTGGGGTTTGGAGAAGCGGAAGCCTTTCTTCAAAGGAAATTGTCTCGTATTGTTTCCATAAAGGATGCAACATTTAATTGTCAATCAATTAACAATTCTGTATTTTGCAAACCTGCTCTGACTGGAGTGTGTAACATTTCACTTTCTTTGCCTTTTCCGTCTTATGAAATATAAGGAACGTTGAAAGACAATCAGTGATAGATTGGCGCCCTGTACTGCGTGTATCAGCGCCCGAAACGTTCTCCTCTTGATGGGCATGGGGAACCCCACCGCTACTTTAGTTGAGGATTAAGCGGAAAAAAATGAATGCATAAATGGAAGACCATAATGCGGTAGCGCCACCTGCAGTTTTGGAGTAGGTAGAATGTGTGCGTCGAGACAGATGTCAAAAATGCGGCAGTACAAAGACATTAATCGATACACTTCTACATGATTTAATGCATCGAATCGGTAGAATCAATGCATCGATTCTAATCGGTTAATATTTACACTCATTAAATTCATTCATTTTTGAACTTAAGAATCCGTTTGTCTTCTGGTCAGCAGCTTATGATGATCATCTTTAAGGCTCAGTGGACGAGACAATCAATTCTAACTTTCTTTTTCCGTTGTTGATGTAGGCGCTGACTTTGGACCCAGCGGCTCACACGAGGCAATCTGAGCGCACGTCGGGCTTCACGTCACCCTCGCGCTTCAGCAGCCCCACTTCTCCCATGTCGCACATTTCACCCAGCGCCCTCCGTGTCTACAGCGAGGACGAGGGCAGCCACACGGCCACGGCGACGCTGCAGCCCGCCAGTGCATCTGTGCAGCGGCACCTAGATGGAAAGCTGGAGTCCTCCGCTGCACTGGAGGATCCTGTTGTACATTCACTGTGAGAGCTGTTCCACCTGCTGACCACATGGTTCTGCTTTTAGTCCCACAGGACATGTGGAACATCTTTATAAATCCAGCATGCACTGGTTAAGCAAGAACATACGACTTTAGGAGTCAGAACCGCCGTTAATATTACGGATAGTGGAAGTGTTATAAATAGTGATCTGGGTTTGTTCAACCGGAATGCTTTATGTCAGGATCCATAATATCAATTTAAATCTTATCTTTACTGAAATTAATGAATGTATTCATGTGCGTTTGGCCTCATAGCGGCCATGAAGATCAAACTATGTATCATCATACATTTAGCTTCATAGTGTATAGACGTTGCGTATCAATGTTCTAATATTATTGAAATCTGTTTCCTGGTTGTATGTTTTTTTTTTAAATCACTGCATGTTTTGGGCTTCAGGCTGAGACAGAACCTGAGGGAAAAGCACGCGAGGCACATAGCGGATCTCCGAGCGTACTACGAGGCCGAGATCAGTACTCTGAAGGAAAAGCTGGATGTGGTCGACTTGCCCCAGGACATCGAAAAAAGCAACCTGATCCTTCAAGAAAGGTCAGAATTCATTAAACAAACTAACTGGTTTCCCTCCTGTGATCTTGTTCCATTGAAAAATGAGCGGTGCTGTTGTTGTGCGGAGGGTAATTATGGTGATTGTCACATGTTCTGCATAATTATGTCTTTCGATGGCTCATGACAGGTGCGAGCACTTGGAGCGAGCCCTCACTGAAGCGAGCGCACGCATTAGAGAGCTGGAGAGCAAGAACCGACACTTGGAGAGACAGCTGGTATGAGTCACAGCTCGCTTTCTATCAATGTTCTGTCGCGCAGTGAGACGGTCGTCATTAGAAACTGTAACCTGTTCCGTAAAGCCGGCTTTATTGGGTTGCTGCCCGCATCTGAACTCCGACTTGCTGCAGTTTTCAGAACTTGATTTGAAACACGACATGAAATTGGGAAGAAACAAATAGAAATAGCTGAAACATTATACTTGGTTGAACTACATTGACATTATTTTACACCCCGTCACACCGTGGAACACCTTCGATCAACAAATCAGTTAAAAATGACGGTGTATGTTTTATGGCAGGTTCAAAAAGGCTAAATTTAATTATAACGTTACATCGTTGGATTGAGGTTCTTTGATCTTCTGATGGCCTCTAACGGACTCATCTCTATTGTACGTCTTATTTTTATTGGGAAAGTACAATATACTTATAACTAGGGGTTAGGGGTTAGGGGTTAGGGGTTGGGGTTAGGGTTAGGGTTAGGGTTAGGGTTATATTGAGCAGTTCCTCTCGATAACGATGAATGGGCGATAATTTGAATACACACATAGCCCAAAAATAAATAATGTTAATTATATAAGTCCCTTTTTATTGCCACATGGTCACATGACTACCCTACAGAGGGCACGCAGCCTCTTAAAGGAACATGAACGTAGACGACAAAAAAGACAAAACAACCTTTCTTTTTATATTTTTAGATTCCAAAA
>JAOUQT010311148.1:0-15000 GCA_025769995.1 Xyliphius kryptos | reverse complement strand
GAGAGAGAGAGAGAGAGAGAGAGAGAGAGAGAGAGAGAGAGAGAGAGATAGAGAGCACAGATAACAGATGGCAAGTCAGGAACAATCAGGGACAGTACTTGGCATTGAAAATTCTGCATTTCTAAGTAGTTTTCATGATTCCATTTCAGAATTCTTTTTGTCACCTTTTTGTTATATGTGGCTCAAAGTACTGGGAGTAAAATGGAGCCTTTATTACTTCAATAAAGTCGACTGTGGAGTGTTTACGTATTAGGAAATTTGCCATTATTTTCCTTGTGTAGTGTTCTCTAAAATAAAATGCATTCCATCAGTGAGAAAGATGTAATGGCTATCAAACTTACAAATGGAGTAGGTGGGTGTGTGGAAAATGATCTGTTATACTTTTCTTACAAAACTGCTCACAAGAAAGATGGGTTCTCACGATCCGTTGAACTTGTGTCTTGAGGTCATGAATCCTGCCCGGCATGAATGAGGTCTTTATCAGATGCTTCAGCAGTGTCCTCGTAGTGGAAAGATGAGAGTAAAGGGGATTATACGATTTATATTTTTAGTTTTATTCTGAAGATGCAATGTGTGGGCATCATGATACAGCCTACATTTACAAGTATGGGTGAAAAGCTTCTTGCTCATCACTGAGACAGCTTGTGCCAAAATTGGCCTAAATCTTAAGCTATTTATAGCTCAAGATCCTTTGAGGTTGAGTGATACAGTGTAAAGGCTATTAAACTGAAGTAGGCATGCTCTGGCCCACAGTTTCTTTGCATTTTTGTGTTTCTTTGTGATTTATTTATTTATAATTCTCCCCCCACACTTACTTACTAATTGTCTATTAAATCTATTGTTGAGTCTTTTAAGCTTGGGATTCATTTAAATGAATTCAATAGATAAATTGGATAGATCCTGATAATTTACCCTGTCAGTGGAACAAAAAAAAAAAGTAAACTCATTGATCTAATATTCTAAAACATTTAGACTCTTAATTTTGTTACCGGTAAGCATTAATTGTGTTTTTTTTTTTTTTTTTTTTAAAGAACATTACAATGGCCACTTGTTCTTTCCATCCATCCATTATCTTCTGCTTTTCTGGGGTTTGGGTTGCGGGGGCAGCAATATAAGCAGAGAGGCCCAGACCTCCCTCTTGCCAGCCACCTTTACCAGCTCACCTGGTGGTGTTGGTGAAGGAGGAGGGAGGGGGTGGTACAGTAAATACTTTTTTTGAATAGTTTAAGCTTTTGTTTTATATTAAATTAAATGAACCTGTTTACATAATTTAGCACATACTACACCCACCAAGCCCACTGGATTCAGAAAGCGATAATAATATAATAAACATTTAAAACAAGACATTTAGGTCCAGAAAACGGCCCTTATTTTGTTTTTCAGATGTTACTGCTTGATCAGATGTAGATGTACAGGTGTTTTATTATGGTGCACGATAAGTGTATGTAAATGTAGGTGGAAGTTATGTGGGTATAGTTTCCTAGCATACCAGATTTGCTTTGAGGAGTTGCTTATTAATTCATTGGTGCAAGTACACATGGTGTTTGCTGCATTGTCATTTGTTTTAATTAATTATAGCACATTTATTTTTACTAAAGCATGAGTATGAAAATCTTATGAGAGAAGGACTCATGCACCTTCTACTTGTAATAACCTAATTGGGGACTGTAACATCCCCATGTGGATCTTTGCTTATTGGTATCCTTCTTTACTAAAGGTCAGTGTTTTTCATGCTACAATGCTATGTAGGCAAGTAAAGTTTTTGGTAAGAAGTATCAGGTTATTTTAAGTGAATAAATTATAATTTGCAAAACTTATTGACAGATAGGTAAAACTACTTGAAATTTACATTTCACATTTTTTGGTGAGTGTGAATATCCAAAGCTTGCATTGTTTACTACATTTTTATGTTTAAGGCAAACCTAATTTACCCAACTAATTAACTATGTTAATTCTTGACCAATCTTAGATTTGATATGGAAAAAGTGTGTAACGCTGACAACTATTTTCTAATCTGTGGGGTAATGACAACTCTGAGCTCATGTGGGTTAATAGGGTTAAGGTTTTTGCATACAATTGCATCCTTCAGATGTAAATGGATCTTTTGAATGGTTGTGCTTTTATTGCAGATCGTGTGCTGGAATTTCTAATAATACAGATATCAAATCATGGCAATGTGTAATTTGCAACCGGCATGCAAAAATAGATTAAGATGGACTGTTTCTTTTGTAGGTTCACCACTGGTGCTATGCATAAAGTAATTGCATGTTATCGCACAATGCAGAATTAGCTTGGCTGTATTTTGCCTGTACTTCTGGCAGCCTTTTAGCCACTAGTGTTTCCTTTTGGCTAGTTTCATTTCACAGTTGGCAGATTACCACATTACTGTGGAAAAATGGAAGCCGTTTTTGATCGCGATGAATTTGAGGTAAAAATTCATCGGTCTTTGTCTTTTTTTTAATTTATTTTTTGCTCTCTCATGTTCTTTTCATTCTATGACCTGTGGCTGAAGCTCAAGTCAAGCAGATGGAAAGGGTGGAAAGTTTGTACAGCGTTGTGAAGTGCCTTGCTTGTGATGCACTCCTGTGAGGTAGCTGTATTTTGCAGCAGAATTGCACAGACTTGCACAGCTGGGCTCTTGTGCCAAAACGTTAATCCACAAAGCCAATCAACTAATTGTGCTCCATCTGGAGGCTCCTCCCCTGACAATTTCCTTTATTTTTGAATAAACAACCCCCACTCCTCTTTTGCATTCCAAAAAAAGCAAAAATCATTATGAATGTTACACTTCATCTGTTTTTAAAAAAGAATGTAGTAAAATGCTTTTGTGCCATTGAATTAACAAAAAAAAACATTGCAAATCCTAAATACACAGTGGTTTGGGCGTTAGGCTGTCTATCTGAAGGTTGCAGGTTCAAATCCCAGGTCCACTGAATGTACCAATGTGTGTCCTTAAGCAAGTCTCTTAACCCTCATTTGCTCGGGGGATTCCGTTTCAGCCCTGTGTTTGGACCCCAATCATCAAGGTGGAATACTTGTAAGTCACTTTGGATAAAAGTGTCTGCTAAATAACCAAATGTAAATGTAATATTGACTTTTAATTTGTGCTTATCTTCAGACTTCTTTGATAAACAGTATGGACAACCCTGGCAAAAATAGATTGAATTCAATAGATGAATGTGGTTTGTGTGTGTGTGTGTGTGTACTGGGGAGGGACTACAATACACTCCCGATGTCCCTCTTGCACTTTGGCCTGCAAATTAATCTGCCAGTATGAGTCACTGTTACAGACCTTTTGGATTTGACACTGGCAAATCTGCCTGAAGTTTGCAAGGCAGTACTACTACCTGCTGGGTATTTTGCATATTAGTGCACTTGAGTCACAGTAGTCTAAACTCTCCTACTCTACGACATGAGTCTTGTGTTCATGCCTGAAGCAGTGCCTTCAGCCTTGCTGGGAGTTCCACAGGAACAGTAGACCATGGTGTAATTCAGGTCACCAGCTCTGGACATAAGAGGCTTATGAAGGATATTTGTGAATAGGTTTTTACGATGACTAGCTGTATAGGTGTTATATTTGAATGCAAACTGAAGTTTCTGAAATGTTTTACTACCTACAGCAACACAGTCCCTTAACTGAATTTTTGTTTTATTATACATTTACCATGGTAAAAACCAATATTATAAATTCCAGTGATGTTCATAAACATATTTATTTTAAAGTATAGCCTAAAGCAGACAAGCCCACAGGCCCACTCAGCCTTATAATGTGTTATTTATGGCTCACTGGCTCTTCCAGAATAAATATCTAAGTCATTAAACTTTTACAATGTTATTCCTTCTTTTACCACATGATAGGAGCACCATTCTAATCCGATTTGCCTTTGTGCCTATGGCATCTAATGTTGTTGCATGGAGAATTAAGGACATATCATCAGATATTCGGAGGCAGCTATGGGGGAGGAAGAGTGGATTTTGATTATTTAGCCTAGCCTATGATAAAAACACCACTGTGTCAGTCACTGTGCAACTACTGATTTTTTTTTAAGCGGTGCTGACATTATGAATATGACAGAGGTCCTTAAATGTAAGGTATTTTATACAATTCAATGTTATTTGACTCTCCAGATATAAAATAATTGTGTATTTACAGTTGTTCACACCCGAGTGGCTTATATTCAGTTACACCACCATTTAAAAAAAATAAAGGTAATTGTGACATTGAAAATTGTTTTATAACAGTGTGTGTTTTCATATAAATTTTGTGGTGAATTATTGGCCCCTGGGCATCTTCAATTTCTCAGGTTTGGCCCTCTTTGCAAAACGTTTGTCCAATATTGATGTAAATGTGTTCAGGTGCTCAAATCTCTGCACTTGACTGTAGATTTGAAGGTCAGTTGTTCAAATACCATATATTTTACCTGCCAATTTACCAATGTAGTATTTCCAGATGGGAGCTGTGACTGGAAAAAATAACTGCTTTAAAATTTTATTTAGATACCTGGGCTGAAGTATAGGGCCAGTCATAAGTTTGTGGTTAAGGAGCCAGCCTTTTGAACTAAAAGTCCCTGGTTTGATTCCCAGTCCCAACAAGTACTTTGGTGGCACATTGTAGTCCATAAGCAGTTAAACTACATAAAGTAAGGATTAAACCACATGTTTCACTGTGGTTTAAATCTAACAATTGTGTCTTTTTTGTTTGTTTTGGTCCCTTTGGAAACTAAACAGACACCTTTTCCAATGTTGTGTTGTTTAAATGAGTCTTTAATAAAAACAGTTTGTAATGGTAACACCAGAACAACTGTGGCATTCTGTTTACAATCCAGAGTAAAGCTGCAGCGAGTGCCGTGGGCTAATGAAACAAATTTAAAATCTTTAAAACACTTAAACAGTAATTTATTCAATAATATGTAAGTGAGCTGGTTATCCCTGTACCCTTATAATTTTACAGTAGAAGTTGGCTGGATGGAGAGACTAACTCTCCCCCCATTTAACACACCCAGTCAAACCGAATGCAAGAAGAGACATTTTTTTTCCCTAAACTGGTTCCACAAAGAGTCATTTATTTACCAGTAATAATTCACAACAGATTAAGAATTGTTTGTTTGTGTAGTTCTTGATTTGCTCGGAGAATACATAGTTTCCTGCCTGGTCTGGTCTGTTTAACATCAGCATATAAATAGACTACAGTAGATTTTTGCAAAGGAATTTTCAGTGAAAAATTCTTTTTCTTAATGGCCATTTTAAAAGTAAAAATATAGGCTATCTTTCTTGATTGTTTGGTTTCGGAATTTGGGTTTATTTAAAGGGGATTTTTTGGAACATTTATTTGGGAATTCATTCCTCTAATACATGATCTACATATCCACAATCATTAGTGCATATTTAAGTCTACAGTTCATCTGTTAAACTGGACTAGGATATTTAATGGGATATTTTATCCTGTTTAATTCATATACTTTGTGAGGTGAAAAGAAATCCTCACAAACGTAGAAGCGCTGAGTCTCTGGTCACAGCCATTGTAAATGTTTTTAGTTAAGTGGTAGGATGTGGTAGCTCAGGGGTTAAGCAATTGGACTAGCAATCTAAGGGTTCTGGGTTTAAATCCCAGGCCCACTGAAGTAAAAAAATGTGGGCCCTTGAGCAAGACCCTTAACTCTTATTGCTCCAGGGATTCTAATTTAACCCTGTGTTTTTATCCAAACTATTGTATGGGATACTTGTAAATTGCATTGGATTAAAGTGTCCAAATGTGAAAGTAGATTTTGAGTGTGTGGTAGTTCAGAGATTAGGGTGTTGGGCAAACCATTTGAGGGTTGTGGGTTCAAATCCCAGGTCCACTGACAGTACCAATGTGGGTTTTTGAGCAATCCCTCATTGCTTCAGGAATACTAGGTCAACTCTGACTATAAAGTTGGGATAGGTGTCAGTCGCTTTGGATAAAAGTGTCTGCTAAATGACCAAATGTAAATGTTCGTAAATTGCTGTTCTGTGTGGTTACCATGCCAATGTTACAAGATGGGATGATTTAGGAATGCTAATCAAATCAATATTTAGTTTTACTTAGCAATAGTTATTCATCTTGATTTGCAAATGACTGTTTAAGTAAAACAGCAGATTAACAGCCAGCATGCAGTGCTTAGTGCCATGTTTAGTAAAAAAAAAAGAAAATCAGTCTTTTACCCTAAATATGCTTATTTATATTTATTTAGTCATTAAACTAATTCCTTAGTTGAAACGGTCATACAAAATCTTTTACAGGGCCCAACTGCAGCCTGGAACTGTGATGCATAGAGCTTCTTGTTGGTTGACCATGAATTGTTACTTGGCTAGTTGTACAGTGGCTTGCAAAAGCAATAGCAAAAGCAATAAATATATTTCATTGGAATTTAATGTAAAAGACCAACACAAAGTGGTATACAATTTGAAGTGGAAAGAACTATGCATGATTCAAGACATTGTTTTACAAATAAGTATTAAGCCCCTGATGACTACTAATGACTAAAAAGAGCCCACCTGGGTGTAATCTAATCCCAGTACAAATATAGCTGCTCTGTGATGGTCTCAGGGGTAGGTTAAAGCAATACTGGGCAGTAAAACAGCATCAGGAAGACCAAAGAACACACCAGACAGGTCAGGAATAAGGTTGTGGAGAAGTTTAAGCAGGCTTAGGCTATAAAAAGACTTCCCAAGCTTTGAACATCTCATGGAGCACTGTTCAATCTATAATCTGGAAATAGAAAGAGTATGGTAAACATTCCAAGACAAGGCTGTCCACCTAAACTTGCAGGCCGAACAAGGAAAGCACTGATCAGACATGCAGCCAAGAGGCCCATAGTGAGGGAATCACTCCACAGGACAACTATTAGTCGTGCACTGCACAAATGTGGTCTTTATGGAAGTGGCAAGCAATTGTTAAAAGAAAACCAAAAAACGGTTTGCAGTTTGCCTGAAGCCATGCTAACAGATAAAGATAACATGTGGAACAAGATGCTTTGGTCATATGAGACCAATATTTAACTTTTTGGTCATAATGCAAAACGCTATGTGTGGCGGAGAATTAACACTGCACAAAACTCTGAACACACCATCCCCACTGCCAAATGTGGTGGTGGCACCATCATGCTCTCGGGCTGCTTATTTTCAGGAGAGACAGGGAAGTTTGGTCAGAGTTGATGGTAAGAATTCTCATCAGTGGCCAAAAATTTTAGTCACTAGATGTGCAAAGCTGGTAGAGACATACCCTAAAAGACTTGCAGCTGTAATGGCAGCAAAATGTGGTTTCACAAAGTAATGAAATATTGTGATACATGCTAATTAAATCTGCATTTAATGAAATGCCATCACCTAATGAGTTTTCAATTAGATCAATTAATTATTTTAAATATAACTTTAAATTTGGATTGGGCATAACTCAGCAAATGAAACTTTCTCCTTAGCATATTCTTTAAACTTTTACTGGATGCATTTTGTTGAAATTATGGTGTGGTAGCTCAGTGGTTAGGACCATAGATCGTGGCTCAAATCCCCAGTCCACCATAGCTGCCAAAATAGGCCCTTGAGCAAGGCTCTTAACCCTCATTGCTCCAGGGGTTCTGTATGGAAAACCATGTGTTCTGACCACAACCATCAAATTGGGATTCTTGCACATTGATTTACATAAAAGTTTCTGCAATTTTTTTTTATTTTACATCAAGTCATTACTTTTACATCGATTAATAATCCAGTCAATTAGTGCCATTGCATTATGTTGGAATTTATTTGAATCTGTGAATAGCTCACGTTTACCTTCCTCTTCTGTGTTCCTGCCTTTTTATCCACATATTTCCCATGGCCCATAACTGTCTGCAAGAAATTCAGTGCACTTTTGCAAAATTCTATATAACATGCCAAAAATAATAGCTTCATGTGCCACAGGTATCAGTCAGCCAGCGCCAACCACCTCATTGACATCCAATGGTAATAAATAATAAATCATGTTGGTGTGAAATTAATAAGGTCACTTTAGATGGGGCCAGTAATGTAAAGGTTGATCTGATTTCTTGTTTAATAGACCATTTTATTGTATAAGCAAGATGTGTTTAGGTCTGCTTTTTTAAAAAGTGTAGCATGTAATATTAGCACTGACCAATGAGTTTGATTGCACGGAGACGAATAGTGAAAGCATAACTAGGCACATACTTGACTGACATTTAATGATCCTCATAATCCAATAACATCTAATGCATGTTTTATATAGCTCTATGTATGCTTAACATGTAATGTAAGTACATTCCTTAGTAAATGGTAGGCCTGCATTATCATTTTCTTAGTACCAGTTGTGTTGTATTAATATAAAATAAGTCTATTCTTAATAGAATATTATTTATCTTAAAATTGCTGAGTCAAGCATCAACATTCCTAAGCTTTTTACATCGGTATTCAAAATGGAAATTTTTAGACATAAAAATTGGAGGCATATATTTTTGGCATGATTATTTATTTGACTACGACTGTGCTTTTGCAACCTTGCAAGTTTTGAATTAATTCTTGTTTTTGGTGTATTTTTGTGTATTTTTGTGTATTTTTGCTTTCTGAACTGTATTTGCACAAGTAAATGAGATGTGCTTGCAAGTATTTTCACTTTGAGATTTGTTGGCTGTCTTGTCGAATATCTTAGGGTACTACATTACTTCAGTTCAACAATATTCATGATTTTTAGGAGCCCCCTGAGAAAACTGTCAACACAACATAAATCTGTTTTATAATGGCAAATCTATAGTGTTTTGAAATTTTATTCTTGCAAATTGTACATTAGTAAAATTGGACCGCTTACTGATCAAAATGATGAATGCTGCTTGTCTTAATTATTAATAGTATTGTATAAACACCTAAAAATGTACTGAACAGCTACACTGGACTCCCACCTGTTAGCACAAACAGGTTGCCAATTCGATTGATCCTCATTCAGCCCTTATTAGGAAAATCTTCAATGACTTCAGCTGTGCCTTTAACATTGTGATTTTGACAAAGCTCATCTCCAAACTTCTGGGGATCGGCTCTGCCAATTCTGGAAGTAAATGTTGTGACTTTGCATAATGAATTCACAACAATGTCGTGAAGATTGTGAACTGTAATCAACGATAAAGCCAGCCAGCTAAATATTAGTGTGTTACTGTTTTACTGGTCATCTGTGTCTACATGCTCATCTAATTATTTGCAGATTGCTCCTTGTGGGTATCAAGCCTTGTAATTATTTATTGCCTTTTTTATCTAAACAAAATGTCAACTTGTTAAACAATGTTTTAGTGGCATTCATAAACTGAATTGCTATAAATGAATAAATATAAAAATATAAATGTATGTTTGGTATACACACACACACACACACACACAGTGGGGCTAAAGAATATTCAGTCAGCCATGGATTGTGTAAGTTCTTTGTTCAGAAAGATTAAAGAGGTCATCATTTGTACACTTCTACTGTGAGAGACAAAATGAGAAACAAAATCCATGAAAATTACATTGCAGGATTAAAAAAAATAAAAATACATTGGGAATTATGGTGGAAAATAAGTATTGGGTGAATAAAAAAAGTTCAACTCAGTTGTAACATATGCTGTAACATAACCTTTGTTGGTAATGATTAAGTTTAAACATTTCCTGTAACACTTTTTATAAGGTTTGCATACACTGTCGCTGGTATTTTGACCCATTCCTTTATGCAGATCTCCTCTGGAGCATTGTTTATTTTGGGGCTGTCGCTGGGCAACACAAGCTTTCAGCTTTCTCCCATATTGTCTGTGTATGACATGTATGTGACAAATAAACCTTGATTTGATTTGATATTGTTTATGGGGTTGAGGTCTGGATACTGGCTAGGTCACTCTCGGACCATGAAATACTTCGTTGCCCAAGTGGTGTCTTTGGGATCATTGTCATGCTGGAAGACCCAGCTATGTTCCATCCTTAATGCTCTCTCTGCTGTGAGGAGGTTTTGACATAAAATCTCACTATACATGGTCCCATTAATTTGTCTTTTCTCTTTTGTGCCCCATGGGGGTTTTCACCCCCATGCTTCACATGGTATGGTGTTCTTGTGATGCCACTCAGTATTTTTTTCTCTCCAAACATCACAAGTTAAGTTTTTATCAAAAAAAAATTTGATTTTTGTTTCATCTGACTACATGATAGAATCACAATCCTCTTCAGGATTATCCATATGCTCTCTGGTACACTTCAGATGGGCCTGGACAATGCAGGGGGACATGCCTGACTGCAGGATTTGAGTTCCCCTTGGTATAGTGTTACTGATGGTAGCTTTTGGTACTTTTGTCCCAGCTCTCTGCACGTCTTTCATCTGGTCCTTCTGTGTAGTTTTGGGGTTTTTACTCCCTGTTCTCATTTTCATTTTGACCCCATAAGATGAGAATTTGAGTAGGGCCCCAGATCAAGGAAAGAATATATCAATGGTCTAATATTCCTATTGCAAGGGTGTTCCCATCCTGGGGAGATTGTTTCAGGCACTGGGCAAATACACCCAGAACACAGCGCTACTCTATCGCTGGGCACACACACAAACACAGACTATATGGGGAAATTTAGAACAGTCAATGTACCATACATCCATGTTTTTTTGGACTGTGGGAGAAAACTGGAGAACGCGGACATGGGGAGAACATAAAAAGAACTCCAGATTGGGGTTCGAACCGAGATTCCCCAGTGCTGAAAGGCGAATGTGCTAAATATTGAAGATGAAGTCTGGCTGTGGATGTGTCTGCTATACTAAGCCAGCACAGAACTCAAGGGGTTTGCAATATTTTTACTTTTCGTTTGTTTGTAAAGTCATATGGCTACACTTGTGACTTCCCATGCTGACCCTTATAACATAGCAGATATATCAAAGCTCTGTTAGTAAGCTTATTGTGAGATCTTTTATTGAGTGGAGATGGTTTTAGGCTGAACTACATAATGTGTATAATAAATGCTGATGCTTTTTTGTGTTTAGTTAAAATCTCAGCAGCTGCTTTACCAATTTATGTTATTAGTTTTGATCATCTGTTTACTGTGAGAAGCATTCGAAAATGACCTCATGTAAGTGTGAAAAATTAAATGACCGTTTTTGAACAGTGAGCACTGTTCATAACCAAAAACATTGTCATGGATGCTTTGTCTGCAGTTGTTTTAGGAAAAATATCCTGGGCTTATGATGGGAACAGCAGACTTTGTGGTTTGAGTCTGATTTAATATAAATTGAAATGGTCTTCCACAGAACAAGTTTGAGCTTTTTGCTTGTTATTGTTATTCTTTTTCCTTCCTTTTCATTTGGACAGGTTTAAAAAAAAAAAACTAATTCAGATAAACCAGTTGTGCTTGCTAATAAAATGGTTTTATATAAATATACTGACTACATATCCCTTACCGTCTATATGGTAAAACTTTTTTTAATAACTAATTTATTAACTTCTCAAAAGCTCTACAGGCAGATCGCATTCCATGACCAGGAAAAGGACAATTTCCTTTACTTGGTGGAGGGGATGTGGGTTGTCCTCTTTGTGGTGATTTGTCAGTTAAAAAATATGTACCAACTATACATTTATTTAGCTTTGTCTGTTCTTGAACTACTGTACATTTACAGTTTAAGTTTTGCCACTCAGGTCATTCGACCATGCCTTTATGCGCCTTTTTTTTGTTAAGAAATCAGCGCCTTCTCCAAACTGTGTCCACTACCACGTTGAAGCATGCATATGTACATGGCATTCATATACAGAATGATAATGGATATGAAGTAGATATTTGGTGTATACACCTGTTTCAGTGAGACTAAATGAAGCCCCTGAACTGAATGATTGAGGTGTTCCATATTTTTGTCAATATTTTATAACTGGTATTAGATTTTGATCCTATGGTTAGTCTGCACTTGCTAAAGTGATCGATGTTTGGAAGCAAATCAGCTATTAATTCAGCAATGTTATGTTCCATAATCCATCAGTAGAATTGTTTAGTAGGTAAATATATATATTTCCATGGTATTAAAAGTAATTGTATATGTGGCTATCAAAATAACACATGAATGTGTCAGTGTGTAGAGATGTTATTTTCTATATGTTAACAGAACAAGTTATGTATTTGCTTGGCTCGAAGTCACAATTTAAGGTAAATTATTGGCTGATTTAAGTTTTAGGTCGTAAATTAAACTTCTAACAACAAAGTAGTAATTAGTGAATTTAGAACATGATTCCCAGCATGTCTTAGTAAAATACAAAGACTGGGGGGGAAAAAACAGGATCATGACTAAACTGAAATATACAACAATACCAAGCAGATTATAGTCTGTAAAGCCCAAACCTTTTAATTATTTTGCTGGGCAAATGGATATTTTTTAAGTGCTATTTATTGATTTATCTTTTGCATAATCCTCTACTAGTGTTGCGGGGGGTTCTCCCATTTGGTGATGATGTTTTGGCCGCTGGGCAGATGCATCCAGGACAGGGCATCAATTTATTGCTGGGCAGGCGCACACACAGACTGTTTAGGGGCATTTGAAGCAGCCAACTGTCCTTGAATTCATGTTTTTGGACTTTGGGAGGAAACCCACGTGAACATAGAGAGAACATGGAAACTCCAGCCAGATTGGGATTCAAACCTGGATGAGAGGCGAGCATGCTAACCACTAAGCCACCATGCCACCCGTGAAGTGCAGTCAATGCTGTCAAATTTAAATAGCCATTGTTTCAATACCATGTTTGCAAGTTTCGCTACAAATATCTAATGCACATGCAATACATATTGATGATGATCGATGAAAGTCTGAGATTAAGGGATTAGACCAACACTGATATGTGTATGAAGCAAAGTCAGGTTTTAATCTGATTAAATCCTATTCATGCAATAATATCTGCTTTATGCTCCCTGTTATAAAAGAGACACTTCCCGATTGTATTTTTAAGCACTTTGGATCCTGATCTGAGGTATTACTTGGGGATTATATTCTGACTAAATTTTTAAGCAAACTGATCCTGACCCCGATTGACTATCCATCACAAAACACATCTTGTTCAATTTTCCAGTTAAAATGAACATAAAGTCTAGATCTGGTTTGTGCCAGATGCCAAACTACTACTAATCACACTTAAACAGTATTATTATTGTGAAAAAAAAGCTGTTAACTTAACTTTAAGTTAAACTTTGCTTTAGTCCAAAAATAGTTTTACTGTGTCTTCTTTCAACTTCACAAAAGGCTTGACCCTTCGCATGCCGTGATCTTCATTCTATGCAAAAAAAATACAGGTTTGGAAATTAGTCTGCCAGAACAATAGAGGGTTAACAAACACTTGTGCCCTCCTCAGCAAAATTTCAGATTCATGACTTTTGAAAGTCGTTTAATTCTGTTGAGCTACCTATGGGTTGTTTGTTATGCTAGCACAACTGTTGCTAAAATGTGATGTTTATATAGAGGTGAGGCACAGGTAAGTGTCTAGTTGTTTCCTCCAATTATTCATTAGGAAAATCGAATTAAACATTTTACTGGCAGTCATGGATTGGCTAAAAAAATAGAAAGTGTAATTTCAGCTGTTTGGTGCCCGACTGGCTTTCACCAATGAGCTCTTTATTAAGATTAATACATTGTGACCGTTCCATGAGTGATTGTCTAAACACCCACACACTTGGTGGAACAAACAGAAAATGACTTTGGGATGATTTTTTTCCCCTCCCCTTCAACACAGACAGGAAGCTGAGGTCACAGCTTAACCTGTAAAGGCTTAAAATCAGGATTGAAGATCAATACAAACAGACTGAACAAGAGATAGAGACCAACACAGACGGACAGAGGGCGGGCGAGAGACAGACCACACAGACGGCCAGAGTTGAGAGAGAACGACACCGACGGAGAGAGTGAGTGAGAGACAGACCGTGCGAGCGAGAGAGAGAGGCACGGATGGACTGAGAAAGATGGGTGAAAGTGGGGGAAAACAAAACAGAGAAAAAGAGAGAAGTTAACACATAGGGATCAAGAAAGGGAAAGACAGCTGGTAGTGGGAAATAGACATAAGGTTGGGGAAACATCCAGACAAAGAAAGACAGACAGGCAGGAAGACTGTTAGACTGAGGGATGATCGGGACACAAACAAAAAAAAGTCAGGAGACTGAGAAGTAGGAAGTACAAAGGGATTTAGACAGAGATTTAACTGAACCGTACTATCACACTTCATTGGCTTTGCATGAGGAAACCTGCTTCTTTTAGACCTCCATTTTTGGCCAGGAATGAAGTCATTTATTTAGTAAGGTCCACTTTCCTTTTTGCTCAGTGCAGCGTTGCTCACAGAGAGTCAGTTAGCATAGCTGATGGTGTACCTTTTGGACGGTTTCCTCTAAACAAGCCTTCTATGGCTTACTTTGCAGAGTGGTGTCGTATAGACTGGATGTCTACTGTTACAGCACCCGGGCAGCACACATCATCAATATTGATATTATGACATCAGGTTAGCTGAAAGTTTCAAAACATCCCCTACTTCTTGGCACACTGTGCTTCTATGCTTTATTTTTAGATTCCATCAGCACTGCGATTGTCGTTCTCAGGAAACCGTTTAGATGCTGCTGACTTTTTCTGTATCCTGCAGTGCTGTCAAAGCTGTTTCCTGACCATGTTGTACCAGCTTCAATTAAGACTAATTAATTAAATAGCTAAGCAATTACAACCATTTTTTCCACACCAAGGTAGTCCGTTGGGTGTCAGTTAATTGCGCTCACTTGCTTTTGCCTCCTTTTTTTTTAAAAGCTATTTTCTTGATGAGTGTGTTATAACATGGCTAGCACTGAACAAGCTTTATTTATTTACTGTCTATAAAGTGTTCACTTTGGATTTGATTAATTTACCAAAGGAAGGGGTGTACTGGCCTGTCTCCTGGTATCTGCTCCATGCTCTGGACACTGTGCTGACAGACACAGCAAACCCTTATGCCACAGTTCGCATTGATGTGCCATCCTAAATAAGTTGCACTACCTGAGCAACTTGTGTGG
>JAOUQT010311139.1:0-15000 GCA_025769995.1 Xyliphius kryptos | reverse complement strand
CCATGCCCATCCAGGGGAGAACATCTCGGACGCTGGGCAGATACACCCAGGACAGGGCGCCAATCCATCACTGGGCACACACTCACTCACACATACACACACACACTATACAGGGTAATTTAGAGCATTTAATTTTACCTGGAATTCATGTATTTGGACTGTGGGAGGAAACCGGAGAACCTGAAGGAAACACACGTAGACATGGGGAAAACATGGAAACGCCACTCTGATTGGGATTCGAATCAGGAATCCCCAGCACTGAGAGGCGAACATGCCAACCACTAAGCCACCGTGCCCCCCGTCACTTATTATAATTCAGATAAACTGCTTTTTTTTCTGATGCATCAGTTTCAGAGTGAAGTTCCTTTTAACGCCTTCGTGGAGGGCTACAGAGCAGAACCTTGTCTGGAGGAGAAGATACACTGCGTCCTCTTCGTACTCGATGCCACCAAAGTGACCTCATACTCGAGCGGCCTGACGTCCAGGCTCAAGCAACTTCACGCTAATATATCTGACCTGGGTGAGCAACTATGAGTCAGTGACACTGGAAAAGAGACCTTTTTAAAAAAGAAGTGATTGTTAACAATAATAATTATTTTTATAATAATAATAAACCTAACAAGCAGTACAGTGAATATTTTTTTTTCTGTGCCTGTGTGGGTTTCAGTCCAAGAATATTTAGTATTTAAATTCAGGGTTTTCTTTACAGGTGTTACTTCCCTGATTTTGCTCACTCATGTGGATCAGGTGTGTCCGGCAGTACAGCAGGATCTGAAGTTTGTTGTGTGTTAAGAGGTTGTATTGGTTGTATTGAGTGGTAATGGACTCTGGTTTGGACTTTGGTTACCTCATAGATGCAGAACGCAGCAGAACTTGTGGGACTGCCGTTGTCCTATGTGCTGCCGGTGAATAACTACACGGCCCGACTGTCTGTGGACCGTAATACTGACATCCTGCTTCTAAATGCTATAATGACCATCCTACAGGCTGTGGATGACTCCCTTGAGTACCAGATCCCCTGACCACATCTTGGAAATCTATAGAGTAAAAAAAAAAAAATCATGTGTGATTACCAGAAATGTTCTGCTGTTCTTTTCCTGCATTTAAAATGCACTCAAGTTCTTCTCTGCACTTTTCACAAATGTAAAGTGTTCTTTCTTCGACCATGAAGGGCACTTCGTTATGTGATTTTTACTTTTCCTGGCCTGATTAGACTGCTATTTGATGTTCTCTCTGTACGTTGGCATTTTAAGGATAAAACTGACAGAATGTAGATAAATGGAAACCATGCTCTTTGTAACGAAATGCTAATAAGTTGAGTAGTTTGAATTGGTTTCACCTTCCAGCTTCAGTTGGGTGATGATGTGAAGAACTCTGAGGGATCAAGCACTTATCTTATAATTGCATTTGCATGAACTAAAACAACTGGTTTAAATCTGACTCCCTGCCTTCTGGAAAATGTAACCCAAACAGGAGAGTGTTTTACTCCAAAGACTCAAAATAAATGCATCTGTGACTAACAAGTGACTATTTAAATAACATAAACTTTGGGTTGAGACGTGTTTAATATATTACCCTACAACTAAAGACAGTGGCATTGCTGTTTAATGAGAAGCTGTGTGGTTTCACGTCATGAAGGTTGCTAGTTGTTTATTTTTGGGAAGTGGGATCAAACTATGTGCACATGGGGAGAACATGCACAAAACTTCACACCAACAAACTAAGGAATTTAAAGATTTAAACCAAGGAAGTTAAAGCTGTAAGGAAATTAAACTGCTCATTAAACTACATTAAAATTGTTCAGTTAAACGATATCAGCACAACAAACTGTTCTCGTGTTAGCATCGCACTGAATTCAGTGAGAATATACATTAATAATTAATGTGAAATCTGTTTTCTCGATGAAAAATTTAGGTTAATCTATCTACAGTGCATCAAAATCATACTATGATTTAATTTTTGTCTTTTATGGAAACAGATTTTTCTTCGTAAAGAATAGAACTAGCAAACTAAAAGGGGCTTTTTATATTGGCGCCCTCTTGTGGACGGAAATAGGAAGTCCAGTACAAAGTATTGATTCCACGGCGCTCAGAGCTCTGGTTACAAAGCTTTTATACATTTTTAATTCAATCAGTGTAAATCTATATTAAATTTGGTAAATAAATAAAAAACCTGTGTATAAACTCACAAGCAAAACATCAGTAAGAGACGTTTACTCGGTTTTACTTAAAACAAAATAATTTATGTGTTTATTAGTAAATGTGCATCAAAACCCTAATTAATTAAAAAAGCAATTTTAAAGCAATAACAATAATCCTAATAATTTCTGCAGGTGTTAATATTATCTTAACTTTGTTGCATATGAAATAGTGCTTTTTTATTATTTACTTCTGTTTATTATATATTATTCCGAGATGTGTTTCCATCCATTCATTATCTTCCGCTTATTCCTCTACAATGGTCACAGTGGGGTTCCCCATGCCCATCCAGGGGAGAACGTCTCGGGCTCTGGGCAGATACACCCAGGACAAGGTGCCAATCAATTGCTGGGCACACACTCACTCACACATACCCACACACTATACGGGGCAATTTAGAGCGTTTTATTTCCATGAAATCCATGTACTGTGGGAGGAAACCGGAGAACTCTGGGAAAACCTACGCGGACATGGGGAGGACATGAAAACTTCACCCATATCAGAATTTGAACCGGGAATCTCAAGTGCTGAGAGCCACCGTGCCGCCCCACAGATGTGTATTATTTAAAAAAAAAATAATAAAGTAACTGTTATAGTTTATCTCATATCAACTTATTATCTTTGGCTTAATTCTATACTGGGGATGCAGGAGAGTACCCAATGCTCATGAGGTAACATTTGTTAGGGATACGTGTGTCCTTTGTCCCCACCTCAGTTAGACTGCACAATTAGCAATGCTCTCAACTGTAACCCAAACTTACAAATAACAATTGTGCCATAACTATCTAATCATATGTGCAGTATTTTGTTGCTGTGCAATCTGTTTTCGTTTATAGTGTTTTGTATGTGTCTTCATTCTGCATTGTCATGTACATAATTGGGAATTTTATTTTGTGTATACTATTTCTATCCTAGATGTAAAAAGTATCGTTTTAACTTTTTAACGTTTTAACTTTATTTATTGGCACTTAACTGATGAGAATGTAAATTTCCCCATCGTGGGACAAATTAGGCTTATCTTATCTTAATTGGGACCCCATTCGAGGACCACAACCAAATGTGCCATTATCTGTCAGTCTAGCTGTCTGTCTGTCTATCTATCTGTTACTCTATCTGTCTGTCTATCTATTGATATGTCGCTCGATCTGCCCCTCTATTTGTCTGTCTATTTTTCGATCCATCTGTATGTCTATCTATCGGTCTGTCTGTTTATCTATCTATCTGTTTTTCTGTCTGTAAATTTTCGGTCCGCCTATCTATCTATCTGTCTGTTGGTCTATCTGTCTGTCTATTTTTCGATCTATGTCTGTCTGTCTATTTGTCAATCTATCTATTTGATTGTCTGTCTGTTAATCTTTCTGTCTGTCTAGCCATTTATTTTTACCTCTTCATTTAAAAAAAAAAAACCACCATAAGGTCATCAAACTGAGCAGATGCTTGAAACTGAGTTGTAATTCACACCCAGCCAAATTATTAGACCCCTCACATATTGGGGATTGTAGTTATAACTTTAATGGATGCATTTTGACTCGATCCTCTGTTGACTGAGTGGGTTTGCTTTTTTAAACCATAATTGTAGAACTCTTCACATAATAATCCATCTATTAAAGATCTTATCATGGTGGCTGTGCGGCTGACATTTATGGACTTGCTAATGTATTCGATAATTGTTCATAGTCCAGATCATCCGTATACAACTGGTATTGAGAAGGTTATTCAAATGTAACTTTTATTGTTTTTGATTCGAGCTGGAATTCTGCGTTCGTGGCGGTAATGTGGCTTATTGACGCCGAGCTGGTGCTTCACTGTTGGTCGGTCTCCGTCAGTGGAACTCCAGCCTGAGAGACAAACAGCCTCAACCCGTACAACATGGAATAAACATGGCCCACAAAAAGAGCGCCTTTATCGAAGGTTAGTGCACAATGTACATAACCGTTATAGACACAATGTTAAATATAGAAAGTGGAGGTGTTTAGTGAGAGGGATTTCAATGCGTTTAAAGCGTCTGTTTAGTTCTGCATTACTATGCTATGCTAACTGCCTCCCCACAGCACTGGCTAATAAACCTGCTTAAGTTATTAAGCTGTTTATTTTTTGTACATATAAATTAATCGCTCAATGCATTTTTAACCCGGACTGTAACCTATACAAAGCAAAATGTTTGGAAAATGTTAATTTGCATGAAAATAACCTTCGTTGTGTTTAACGGTTTAGGTTTTTCATGATCTTTTTTAATGATCTTTTTTCAAACGTTTGCCCAAAACCGCTGCAAAAACGTTTTTACAAAGCAGACGACATATTTTTGCTGTTTTTTTTTTTTTTTTAAATTGTGGTGTTTTTATTTTGCCTCAACATCTTTATACGTTTATTTTTTTTAAAGCGAAGCTAGTGCTAATTCAGCTCGCGTCTCAAATCGCGTCCTGTTGCACTACGCACTGCGACCCAATTAGCGCCATGTGAAGTGTCATACCGACGTCATTACGCACTAGCTAGGGAGTTATGAGGGGATTGGGACGCAGATCAAGGCCTTGGTGGTTAACAGCATAGACTGACGTCGTTTTAGAGACTAAAATGTGAATATCAGGGTGGATTTTACATGTGACTTTTAGTGCAATGACTGGAATTAATGCACGTTTTGTTTGTAGGATCTTTAATAAAGAAAAGTTTTAGAAACGTCAGCTGTGCAGTGAGTAGCTGGCAGGCTAACAGCAGCTTTGTCTCTGCAGCAGTAATGGTTTATTAGGGATTAGTTTAAAACATGACAATGCAATATTTACCAAACTGATCCCAGTTTTTAAAGTCTAGTTTGGTTAAAGACAGTTTGCTTTTTGATTTGATGCAGTTGTAAGTATCCTCAGTAGTATTTGGGGTGTTTGTGACTGCAGATAATTTGTCTTGAAAATTGGGTCTGGTGGTGGTGTTTTTTTTTGCACTAGATTCAGTTTAAACCTTAAACCGAGATAAACAGCAGGTGACGTGTGGTGGGTTGGTTTAGAGATCTTCAGTGCAAGAGCTTAAATGTTTAACTGTAACATAATGATGTCATGCATTTTAAACTTTTAAAACTAAGACTGTATGGTATGAGATATATCAAGTACTATCTTGTCTTACATGTTCTACTGATTTGCTTATTTGGTGAGAGAACATTCTTTGATTCCATCTTCATTAAAGTTTTGGGGAAGCGAAGCGGTGCTACGGGATCGGACACATTTAGTCAGATGACCGCTTTGCTGTTGACGTGCAACTCGTAGCATACCTTACGGCATTAGCTTTACTTTAGCCGCCCTGCGTCTTCCCCTCCGTTTTAGCCGTGTGCCAATCGCTTTACGCTAAGTGCCCCACGTCATCCGCTCTACCAGTTTGCCAATCACTATAGGCAAGCGCCAAATGTCATCCACGCTACCTGTGTGCCATTCGCTATACGCCAAGCGCCCCATGTCATCCACTCCACTTAACTCATCAGCCAATTGCTATATGCCAAGTGCCCAATGTCATCCACTCTACCCGTGTGCCAATCACTATACGCCAAGCTCCCCATGTCATCCACTCCACTCTACCCGTGCGCCAAGCCCTTAACGTCTTCCACTCTACTTGTTTGCCAATCGCTTTACGCCAAGTGCCCCGTGTCATCCACTCCACTTCACCCATGCACCAATCGCTATACACCAAGCGTCCCACGTCATCCTCTACACTTTACCTTTACGCTAAGCACCCAAAGTCATCCACTCCACTTTACCCATGTGTCAATCACTATACGACAAGCACCCCACTGCATAGACACCACCCTACTTGCATGTCAGTCGCTATAGAGATGACACACGCCAAGTGACTTCTATCATAGATATAGACAAAAGCATTGGTACAAATAATTTAATCACTACATAAATAATTAATATTCTAAATATTTGGGTTCCCACCGACATGCGCCAAAACTTGTAGAAACTCTTTCCCTATACTTCTGTTCATGTAGCACAATTAAGAACTTCTACTCGCCGCTTTGTTGGCAGCGTGTCCTGGAAGCAGTTCTATAGTGAATGAAAAGATTTAAGAGCGCCTCCCATTCAATGGCCATTCAGTTTTTATTTTTTATTTCTTAAAAACCCACTTATTTTATTCTGATTTCCTGATTATTTTTTTGTCCTGTATAATAGTTGAATATTGAGCCGTGACGCTTGTTCAGCGGTATTGTGTGTTTCTCTCTCAGCTCTTGGTAGATCAGAGGCCAGCAGAGATGGAGGTTTCAGGCAGAACTGGAGCTTTTCCCTGTCTGATGACAGTGAGGAGGAGAAGAGGAATGAGTAAGCAGTTTATTAAAGCTTGTTCCAGTATTTCGGGCTGCGGCAGCTTCTCTGAGCCCCGTTATTACAGCGTGACACTGAAGCTCCAGGTTCAGGACGGTCATGTTGCTAAGGAAACCTTTCTGTTTTAGCTGAAGAAGGATAGTTTCAGGTTCCCTTAATGGGGACTCCAGTACCACAGTTACTCCAAAATGATTTTTCAGTAATGCTGGTGTCTATCCTAAAGGTACAGAATGTACAGTGAAGTTTACAGAGGAGATTAAGTGGAGACATGAACTATTTCTGTTGTTACTTTGTAGTTTATTCTTTGATGAGGACATTGGCAGCAAATCTGAAAGTCCCAAAGTAATACCATTGTGATACAGTCACTGTATACTATACATTTAATTGTTTTATATTAAATTTGATGAACACTGGCTGTAATAAACTGTCAGGAATCAAATCCATGGCATTCAGTTTTGATTGCATTTTGATCCCCGGGGTTCTTTTTCTGTCTGACGTGTAAAACTCCTCCAGACTGACCTTTTAGCAAATCCACATGTAGACAATCGTAAATGTTTTATGTTTGTGTTGTAGACAATTATATTTTCATTAAGTTGAACTCTTTCTGTGTGGTGTGTGTTTGCACAGCAGCCTTTCTGTGGTGACCATGGATCAGGTGGGTGGGCAGCAGGAGCTTCTTACCCCGGAAGAAATCAAGGTACAAACACTCACATTTTGTGCTGACCTCTTACTTTACAATGCTTTACATTCTTTATATTGTTGGGTTTCGCACCGCTCACAACTGACCGCATCAAGCCGACTTCTTCAGTCGCCCACCCGGCTCGCTCATTTGGTCGCCCACCCGGCTCGCACCCATCCGGCTCGCTCGGTTGGTCACCAGGCTCACTCAGTCGTCCACCCGGCTCTCGCTCAGTCGGTTGCCCACCCGGCTCGCACCCACTCGGCTCGCACCCATCTGGCTCGCTCGGTTGGTCACCAGACTCGCTCAGGCGCCCACCCGGCTTGCGCCCACCAAACTCACTCAGTCGGTCGCCCACCCGGCTCGCTCAGTCGGTCGCCCACCCGTCTCGCTCAGTCGGTCGCCCACCCGGCTCGCTCAGTCGGTCGCCCACCCGGCTCGCTCAGTCGGTCGCCCACCCGGCTCGCTCAGTCGGTCGCCCACCTGGCTGTCTCAATCTGTCACCTATCCGGCTCTCCGTCAAGCGCTCGCCTACGCAGCTCTCCCTCAGTCGCTCGCCTGGCTCCCTCAGTCGCTCGCCCACTTATCTCTCTTAATCATCCACTCTGGGGGTGGGTGTTCCACCATTCATTGATTCCATCAATTTAAGGCCCTACCTCTTTCGGGTTTTGATCTGTACCCTCCATAGTAGGCATCCGCAGAAAGGGAAACTATGGTAGCGAATGTAGCCCGTGCACCTCAAGGTTCAAATGGCATTTCATTTCATAATTAAGATAACAATTAGGGATTCCTAGTTAATCCTTGTTTCTGTTTAATTATGTGTTTTGTAATTTTTTTTTTATTATTATTTTTTTACAGACACCTCGTCTAAGACACTTGGGCTCTATGGAGCCTATAAGAACGTACGAAAGGACTGGAAATAACTTCCGGTCACTGAGCCGAAGTGGAACCGGCAAAACCAGGTGGGTTATCCATGTTTTAGATTTTAAAATGTAAAATCTGTGCAAATAATATAAATATGAATAGTTTTTTTCCCCCCATTATCAGAATAAGTTTGTACACATCGTATCTTAAACATGTATGGTGACCGTTTTGTCCCAGTAATGCGTCCCATTCGATGTCCTTATCCAAACTACCCAGTAGAACCAGTTGTTTGATTATGAGCCCGTTGCCGGCTCAGGGAGTGGTGGTTCAGGGACGGTTGTTTCAACACACACATCTCCCATCGTCTGTTCGGAAACCTGGACAAAGGTACGTGATGTGTTTGATGGATTGTTCTTCCTTGGTGAGTTACCTTCATTAACGTATTTTTTTTAAATATTTGTGCATCTTCTTCACTTTAATGTAGCGTTGACGTGAAAGAAAGGTAAGGTTTTCCCAAAGATAGATTCCTAATTCGTGTTTGGCGTCTGCTTTGCTGCTTGGAATAATCGTTGTACTATAATTTTAGATATAAATCAATGAATGCATTAAATAAAACACAACAGCTCTGCTGTATTTAACAGCGTTTATTTAATGCATTAATTGATTTATATCTAAAATTATGAAGTCATTTGCATGATGGCATTTCCCTTCACTATGCCACGCTTTTGCATGTTTGCTTCATGTAGTTGGAGTTGTGACTTTTTTTTTTTTTTTTTTAACAGAGTCGAATCCAACACCCAAAGAATAGAGGTGGACAAAATAATCCTCACCTGTCCCGACAGCTCCGGTAAGTTTTCATTCGATTTTTTTTATTAAAATATATTTATTAAGCTTCATCGGTTCACTTTCCATTATAGATCAGTTCACATGGATACACAACAGCGTGCACACATACAAATACGGAAAGTGAAACAAACAATGTCCATAACACCCTCCCAAATAATTGGCTAATATTTACCCCAATAGCCGGATAATAAAACCCCATCAGGTCACCACCTATAAAAAGAAAGAGAGTATTTGGTTTTCTAAAATAAAATGTAAATAAAATCTTTGACAAATAGACACATCAATCTCTTTTATGTAGTGTTACCACATCCAAAATCAAAATGTTCCCTATCATGCCCTGCTACACGTTTTCCAATAATCATCTTTCCAACAATTTGGATGAAAACACAAAAAACTTGCACAAAACACACAAAAAATATTAAAAAAACACACAAAAAAGGTGGTTAAATGCATGAAAACCAGTATAAACACATAGGAAACAATACTGCGAGAGTGGAAGCACGTTATGGCACACGTTAAGCATTATATATATATATGTTCTTTCTCTCCTCTCTTTTTTGTTGTACATTCCACTTTGTTGTGTCTAGTGGTGGGACCACACAGGCTTATCTTATCTTATTCTTGAAGAAGGACGGCCAACCACAGAGTGCTATGACCTCTGTAGCTCTGCCTTAATCACCTTGTAATTCCAAGGATCCACTGACGTACAGGAGAAACCTGTAAAACAGAACCTGAGGCGATTTTTAGAGCAGTTTAATAATTTTTGGCATTAAATCATCCTGAATATGGAAACAAAAAAGCAATAAGGTATGTGAGGGCGTGCCATTATTGTAAATAAATCACTGGAAAGAGGTGTTCTTAATCCCGACGCAAAGTGGAGTACAGTTACACCTCTTTGCGGTGATTTATTTACAATAATACACAAGCTCGAAAAAGAAAAAATTACAAACACATTATGATAAAAATGCATTTATTGAAAGAAAAATTGTTAATAATCTGATCTTCCGTGACCAAATCGAGCCCAGTGAACACTGACCACTAAGTAATAGGATTCCGGTTTCTCTAACAATCAATGTGCCATCTAGTGGTCAAATTACAGAATGCAGTTTCTAAAAACTTTGGGAAAATACTGTATTGTTTATTATGCATTGATACGAATGTGAAGTGCTCAGAGGTGTGCGTTATTGTCAGTAATGGCACGGTTGGACAAACGGCTCAACCAATCAGATTTAAGGAGCGGAACGAGCCGTTTTATTTGGTGTAGATTCTATGAAAGCCTAAACGCCAACAAGTCGAACGAACTTGGGGGTGGCAACGAACTGCCACCTAAACTATAAGTAGCATAATGCTGTACATATGTTAATCTCTGAATAGGTCATGTGATAAACTACAGAGGCCCCTCCCATACAATCAGCCCTGTATAATGAAGCTGAATTCTACATTTTAGCGTCTTAAAAAGTACAAACACGAAAGATTAACCTTGCAAATGTAATAGGTTTTAAATGGAAACCTATGGGTCTCGAGTGGTCAGCTTCTGACATCAGAGTCGGAGCTTTTTGAGTGTTTTGATTACAGATGCTCAGGCCTCCTGATTCCCCATTTTTGTTTTCGCTCCTCTCTCATATTTAATGCGAATGCTTTATATTCTCCTCACACAGAGCAATGTGCTGGAACACCACCAAACGCCTGGAGGAAGGAACGGGGTTTTATACTCCGTCCAAGAGTATTATTGCCTGTGTGGGTGGCGGCGTGTGTATCGATTTAGGACGAACTCAGTGCCAGCGTTCGCCAACGGGAATCGGGGGCTGTGATTAATCTGCGTCTCTGCCGTGCAAGCAAAATGAAAATGATGAGAGAGGAGCGAAAGCAGAACTGTGATTTGGTGGATTCACACTCGGTGAATTTTTTGAAAGATATGGATGCCCCGTTTCAGTGGTGATGTATAGGGCCTGTGAACATGGGCAGTTAGAGAACCTTTAGAGAACGTGAGTCACAGCTGCTCGATCGCTTCCCGCCGCGGCCTCCGTTCAGTTCGCTGTTCAGCGTAAGATTTCTAAAGACTGAGATGTTGATTCATTTACGCTCTTCGGCGCTCGTTTGGAGAGGAAGTTGGTTTTCTAAAGCTGAGATTAACATCCAGTGGCTCTTTAGGTCCCTTGTGGGGTATAGGTCTCTATATTGGGTTTTTTTGCTCATTGAGTGCTATTAAAGGCGCCAAAAATAAAATGGTTTATTATTATCCATCTATCCATTGTCTTCCGCTTATTCCTCTACTAGGTTGGCGGTGGGGTTCCTTATGCCAATCCGTTGCAGGCGCCAATCCATCGCTGGGCACACACTCACTTACACATCTACACACACAAACACAGACTATACGGGGCAATTTTGAGCATTTAATTGACCTTAAATCCATATTTTTGGACCGTGGGAGGAAACGCACGCGGACATGGGGAGGACATGAAAACTCCACCCAGATCTCAATTCGAACCTGGAATCCCCAGCGCTGAAAGGCGAACGTGCTAACCACTAAGCCATCTATTATCATTTTTATTGTTATTATTGTTATTGTGGATCTTTAGCTCCTCCCCATTTTAATGAATATAACATTTTGGCTTCTAAAATTTGGCAAGCTCAACTTATTGTGAGATGGCTCTGTGTGGTGGAGTTTGTTATGTTCTCCCGCTGTCTTAGTGGGTCTCCCCTCACATTCTAAAAGCATATCCTGTTTTGTTTTGTTGTGTTGATTAATATAAATTAGAAATACTAAAATTGTCCCTGGGCGGCACAGTGGGGGAACGTTCGCCTCGGCGCTGGGTATCCAGGTTTGAATCCCAACCTAGGTTTCCTCCAGGTTTTACGGTTTCCTCCCACAGTCCAACAACAAGGGTTTAAGGTGAATTGGCTGCTCTACATTTGCCCCTATGTAGTGTGTGTGTGTGTGTGTGTTCGCAGCGGTAAATTGGCACCCTGTGCCCGAAACATTTTACCCTGGATGGACATGGGCACCTCCCCTCCTGACCCTAGTACAGGAGTAAGAGGAAGGCAATGGATGAATAGAAATTTGTACCTTGGTGCGAATGTAAGAGAATGAGTCTGCCTTGTGATGGACTGGTTACATGTCCAGGGTGCTTTCCCGGTTTTAGGATGGGTTCCAGCACACCCCACGACCCTAATTAGGATGATTGGCTAAGAAATATGGTTGTAGAAGTATGTACATTATATATAGTGGTGTGTTGGCTTTTAGACGATCAGTCTGAAGGTTGGGGATTCAAATCCAGAGTCCACCAAACTCACCAGGTGGGCGGTAACATCCCTGACCATCAGGGATACAATAAATGTGTGTATGAAGCTGATAAGCACATTTCTCAAGTTTTTCAATGTTCTCTAGATTCTGAAGATCTCACCATCAAACGACTGGCTCAACCGAAGCGGCGGCGAGCGTTAGACAGCGTGGGCCCAACTCCACCTGCTGGCACAGTAGAGGTATGGTCTCCAGAAGGGTGTTCTCTCTTAACAAAATATTACAGTATGAAGCTTCTGTAGGTTTGGACCATCACAACCTCTTTGCCCCGCCCCCTTTCAGCCTGACGAGTACTTCACGGTGTGTGGCAAATGCGGCAAGCAGAGCGAAGACCACCATGAATGCGAATTCTGCGGGAACCTGCTGCCTCCTGATGCGCCCCCCTCACCTGCCGCACCTTCCTCTCCTGCACCTCGTGTACCTCTGCGCTCGCTCCCCTCCCCCAGCGTGGCTCAGCTCAGCAAGAATTTCTATGGCGCGGCCTCCGGGGGACGCACCATTTTGATGGAAACGGGCATGAACCCGCCGACACGCGCCTCCCGCGGGAGCCCGCTGCTCACACGCAACGGGGCCAAACCGGCAAAGGGCCACCGGCAAACGTTACAGGGCAATCAGCCTGAACTTAACGACCCCAGTGAGTGGAACCCAGTAGATACTATGGTTCCTGCAAACAGTTCTGAACTTGGTACCAAAACTGGACTGTACTCAAATACAGTGCGCCTCTGCTCTGTCATGTCTCTGTTCACAGTCGTCTTGTCCAGCGACGAAGACGAGGAAGCCGACAGCTCCAGCACGGGCAGCGTAAACCGGCTGGACAACGTCTCGCCCAGGCCCGCCGACTCTGCCCACTCCTCTCCGGCGCCCTCCGGAGGCCGAGTGGAAGCGGCGGTTAAAGGAGTCGCAGAGCTAGAGGAGCAGTCGTCAGATTTTTTTACTGATGTGAACCACCGGACAGCTGCACAGAAACGGAACTGTTTGAAAGACAGAGTAAGGAAATAATATGAGGCCTGGGGCCTATCCCAGCACTTATAAAACAAAAGGCAGGGAAGTATCATGAGATTGGTGGTCTAGCAATTCCAAATTCATCACATTGTCTGTTTTGGGGCTGTGAGTTTTTAGAGATAACGCACACAGGTAATGGGAGAACATGCCAGTTCTGGTTTTCTTATTCATTTTCTTTAAGGAACAACTCTTCCCAAAATTATTTGACCATTGTAACTCACTGGTTAGGGTTCTGGCCTGTTTACCGGTTGGGGGGTTCGAAATTGCAAATGTGGACCTCGGATGTCCTCTTGATTTCTTGTAGCACTAGGGGGCAGTATGGAGGCTGATCTTGTGCTCTGATCTTGTAACCCCAACCATGATGTAAATACTGTGTTTTAAGTCTCCACCTAATGGTTATTTCGAATGTTGATTAATTTAATGATTTTGGCTCCACCTAATGGTTAATAATTTAATAATATTTAATCCGTGTTTCCATCTTCAGATCAGATTTTTTTTAAAATTAATTTAATGCTGAACTGCGACTCGACCGCCGCTGCTGTAACAGGTTTCATGTCTTGGCAGTTTGGAAATGTGCTGCCTGAGGATCCTTCTCCATCTAAGAAAAGTCGGATGGGTCAGATGATGAAGCTGGAGAGCATCATCTTGGAGTGCAGGAGTGTGAGGATAGGAACTCTGCGCAGGATGGTCACCAAACCTGTGATTGTAAGATCTTTTCTTTTTAATAAAAGAACATAATGAACATCAAGATTTTTCATTCATGGACTTCAGGCGATTTATTTAGTCTTGCATTTGGGACAACAGTTTGGGGAAGGCCCATAGTGTGTACCGAGCAGTTACATCTGTTCTTCTGCACGATTGGGCAAAAATCCCCACAGACATGCCGAGTCAGTGTAATAGAAGCTCTATCTGTGGAATTGCGGGTTATTTGAACATCAGGATACCCTGAAAGCCCCCGTAGGTGGTCCAGTCCGTTTGTTTATACAGTGTATGTGAGATATTATTAGCTTTATGAACTTCAAATGAGCTGCACGTCTTTATCTTCTGATTGGGGCGTGATTAACGGATTGTTAGTATTACAGAAGAAAAGGTCACTCTCAGTTCCTCGACTCGTTTAATCCCAGACAGATGTTTTCATTATTTTATGGAAATGAAATCCGAGCGCTTCGGCGGTGGGCAGATGGCCGGGACAGAGTAATAAATTTAAACGTGTGCTTGATTCCCGCACTGTATCCTTAATGGTGCTGACTGCGTTTCCTGATCTAATTATCTGCGAGATGAGCGATCACGGCTGAATAATTGATGGCTTTTGTAAAGAACTTGTATTCAGACAGGTCCAGCAGAGTGAGGAGAGTGAGGACAGCGGATCCTGCTGGGAATCTGGATCGTTTGTTTCTTTAATAATTTCTGTTTTTGTCTTTTTTCAGTTTACAGTTGACTACTTGGAATTTGAGACTGAGGGTGAGTGATGGAACGCCCCTTTTAATGCTTTTCCATGCGCCCACACCAGCATCGCAACGTCTCCGCTCATAGATAGTGGTCATCCCTAATTAAATTAATTTGAAATTATTTGTAATAAATTATGTGCTAGGGTGGCTTAGTGGTTAGCACGTTCGCCTCCCAGCGCTGGGGAATCCCGGTTCAAATCCCAATCTGGGTGGAGTTTCCATGTTCTCCCCATGTGGGTTTTCTCCGGGTTCTCCAGTTTCTTCCCACAGTCCAAAAACATGGATTCCAGGTAAATGGAATGCTCTAAAATGCCCCGTATATTGTGTGTTTGTGTGTGTGTGTGTTGCTGTGTGAGTGAGT
>JAOUQT010311129.1:0-15001 GCA_025769995.1 Xyliphius kryptos | reverse complement strand
GATCATTTTCATGCATGATAATGCACCGTCTCATGCTGCAAAGAACACATCTGCATCTCTGGCTGCTATGGGCATAAAAGTAGAAAAACTTATGCAGTGGCGTCAATGCTCCCCTGAACTCAACCCCATTGAGAACCTCTGAACCATCATCAAAAGGAGTGTCTATAATGGCGGGAGGCAGGTCACATCTAAGCAACAGCTCTGGGAGGATATTCTGTCCTCATACAAAACAATTGATGTAGAGACCATCCAAAACCTGACAAATTCAGTGGACAAGAGAGTTCAGAAGCTCCTTTTGAACATGGGGTCCTATGTGCAAATGTACCCATCACCTATAATAAAGTTCAGACTTAAAAACTGTTTGATTTCAGTTTGTAATAACCTGATAACGCTTATAATATCACAAATAACCATTTTTGTTCTTTATAAAACTGAGAAGGTTAAAGTCTCTGCTGTGTATAATAATTTGGAACATGCATTTTGAGTTTTTTTTTTTATATTCTATTATCATTGGCAGTTTGTTCAAAAACCTTTCAATTGTACTCTAATTATGCCTGGAAAATTACAATGACTGCATTATATATAGGTAATTTTGGAAAATTTGAGAAAATATTATTTGCATAATAATTTGGAACACAGTGTATAAACACAAAAACAGATGGCAAGATAAAGAGAGCCACGTAAGACAAAGTCGTCTTCTGTATAAATGATTTATTCAGACTCTGCATGTGATTATAGATAACTTACCCCGGATTTGCCGATCAATTACCCTCATCTCCTTTCGTATTTTTAATGACCACTCATTGATCTATTAAGAAATAATAATATTTTTTTTAATGGTTGAACTCTTCACAAATGTCAAATAAACAAACATAAATGTCAGCAATGAATCCTTTTAAAATATTATTAAAGATTACTAATTACATACTGCTGTGGATCAAAAATATACTGTAACAAGTTGTTACTACAACAAGGTGTTACTACTAAGATATGTCATTTAAAATCACAAAAACACAAACTCTCAATCACAGTGTGTTTGTCTGCCACGGGGGAAAAAAGACCCAAATTAAAATAATATACTGTTTTTAGAACAAACGAAAAATCAATGCTGCAGCAGGTCTAACTGTTAAATGTGAACAACAAATGAAATGCATGAATGGTCAGTGGTAAAGTGAACTTTTAGACGCGATTTGTTGACTAATCGAAGTCTTTTAGATGAAAAGGTCAGCACAGTTGGAGAGAACAGAGTGGAATTTTCGGACACTGTAACCTGTCAGGTATTTAGCTAAGCCACGTTATCTAGCTAGTTGGTAAAATGACTAAACTAATTAAACGTTCGCTTTACCACTACGGTGAATGAAGTTACAATGAAGGATGATTATAATTTTTCTTGTTCCATATTAGTACACATACCAAATCTAAATTAAATGTCAGCGTTCTTATTTACGTTTCTAAACGAAATGACATGACACGCTATTTTATAACACATAACAACACTATGGCTGGTGAAAAGCTTATCGGTTATTTATTTACCAGGTCTTTGGGCGGTTTGTCGGCTGTTTTTCCGAAAAGCCCCATTCTGAAAGTTTTGTTCTAGTTAGCAGCGCTGCTGTAAATGCTACCACAACAACACTTTACAACTTCCCCATTCCAAACAAGAAACGTCAGAAGTCTGCGGTCATATCCGGTTTTCGGAGCAATTTGTTTACAAAATAAAAGTGTGTCTGTTTTCAAATCTAGGCAGAAAAGTAAAAAGCTGTTTTAAAATATAACTGTATTGCAGATTTTTAGTATCAAATTTCAGGTAGCTAATAACCTTTGTCATCATGTACAGACTGTGCTAAGTGATGCGATAAAGTAATTCCAAAAGAATGTTGTGGAAAAACAATTAGTTAATCAGTTGAAACCAAAAGGTAACAGCCATAGGTCCAGCACAAGGTCTTAAGACTTCATTCATTCATTCATTTATTCATTATCATCTGCTTACTCTTCTATTAGGGTTGAAGGGACATTTGCTAAATCTATAAATATGTAAATATCTTAAAAAGAACAAGCCTTCATAACCTTTTTTGAACCCTCAATAAGACCATTTAATACAAGTTACACAGGTGTGACATTTGACCGTAGCCTACCACAACTCGATTTTAACAAGCTGTTGTACTATTTTGAATATTTTTAAATGAATGTTTGACACTTGGCTCAACTACAGAAAGGGAATAAAAATAACCTTATCCTAACGAGTTGTCAGCAAAGAAATCATCATACATGGCACCAAGCAGATATCACAAATATACACCTTTACATATTGTGTATGACCCACTGCATTTATCAGAGTACCATAGTTGTTTGTCATTTGTAAACAATGAAAGCAATTCAGTTGCGAGTTTAATTTTAAATTCATTATGGTGTTTTAAACTAAATATTAAGCAAAGGATGAGAAACCAATGCCATTATGTAGATGACAGTGATTTTAATGTGTAATTAATTCAATTATTATAATTATAAAGGATACTGCTGCTTGTATGTGTGATTAACAAAACAATGGTCTTATTCCATTTTTTTTACACATTGTAATATAATTGTATTTATTTTTATATTTAATAAAAACTATCTATCTTTTTTTTTTTTTTTTTTTACAAATCTGTCATAGTTTCAGTGTGATGTCAATGACGGAAATACAGTGTGTGTATATAAGAAAGCTCACATTTTTAATATGTTGAACATGATTAACAATGTGAAAGTGAAAAGGATTTTAAATGAGTGATGTCAACTATCTCGCATCCTCCCCTCCACTCTTGGAGATGATGAACACTAACATCATTTACACATAAAATAAGTAATCAAAATGAAAATGAAGAATATAAAAACATGTGCGTATTAAAAAATAAAAAAATTCAAAGCAATCTGTGAATTTTGGAGAATTAAAGTTTTGAACAAACAAAGATTTACAAATTACATATCTCATAAGATATGGTGGCATAAACAAGAGCTCTCTGTGACTATTTGCAATATTTGCGCTTGCGCATGACTTTGTTGCCTTTATTATTATTATTGTTGTTGTTATTTTAAATAGTTGTAGTACAGTATGAGAAAAAATAGTAGAAGTAAGGTATATCTGTTCAATATTTATTTATTTATTAACTTTATTATTTCTCCTTTCATTTTATCGGACAGTTTGTATTGGTGCTTATTGTTTTGTATAGTATTTACACAAAATTGTTGGAACAAATAGTTGTTTGTCGGTTAATGAAAGAAAAACCTACATTGGTTACAAAAATAATTTGGATCTGACAAAAGTAATACTAAATAAAATGCTATAAAAACTAACAAATAAAAGTCAGACATTGCTTTCCAACCATGCTTTAACAGAATTATTTAAAAAAATAAACTAACTAATCAGGCCTGGACGAAAATGATGGTATCCTTAACCTAATATTTTGTTGCACAACCTTTTGAGGCAATTACTGCAATCAAATGATTCTTGTAACTGTCAATGAGACTTCTGCAGCTCTCAGCAGGTATATTGGCATACTCACCATGAGCAAACTTCTCCAGTAGTCTCAGGTCTGAATGGTGCCTAAAATGGCATGGCAGCATCCTTCAAAGATGGTCAATAAGATGTAGGTCAGATTTCATAGAAGGTCACTTCAGAATAGTCCAGTATTTGCCACTTAGCCAGTCTTAGGTGTATTTAGCTGTGTGTTTTGGGTCATTATCATGTTTTTTCATTAATTACAAAATGTTATGACAAAATTCTACATAATCAGGCTCAGCAGTATCTGAGTGAAATTATAGTATGTGCAAATGTTGTCACAGGAACATCAAGGTGCTTGGAGAGTCTTATAACATTTATAGCCTTTAACATATAACATTTATAGCCTTTAACATACATGTCTATATTTTTCTTTCTAATCTCCTGAGACAACTCCTTTCATCCTTGTTGAGTATGGTACACACCATGTCACCAAACAGCACAGTGACTAATTGTAGCCCTATATATAGGCCTACTGACTGATTACAAGATTGTAGACACCTGTGATGCTAATTGATGGACTCATCATTGAACATGTTCCTTTTTTTCCACATTCACATTTCCCCACCCCACCACACCCCCCATAACATCAATCCGCACCCTCAGATCAACAGGCAGCATGCTTTTCCCGGTGCCCCCTACTAGACTTCGACCTATGGGGGACTGAGCCTTTTGCTCAGCTGCGCCATGGCTCTGGAACTGTCTCCCAGTCCAGCGTAGGTCAGCGCAGAGCTTGGACATTTTAAAGCTCTACTTAAGACTTTTTTTTAAAGACTTTTTAAAAAAGCATGTAATTGTTGATATATTTAATTATTTTATGTACATAATATTTAAATGTTTTTGTTTATGTTCTTAGTATTTAATGTTTGCCTTCGTTGTGGCACCTTGGGATTTTTTTTATTTCAAAATGAAAAGTGCGGCACAAATAAAATCTATTATTATTATTTTTAGAAGTACTATCTTGTCTGTCCAGGCCTGTTTCATGAGCTTTTTTAAAAAAATAATTATGTCGACGCATGGTTGAAATGTAATGTCTGATTAGTTTATTTTCATAGCATTTCTTATTTCTTATTACTTTGTGGGTTTTCCTTTTATTCACCATGGGGTATCAACACTTTTATCCACGTGTGTAGATGGTTGATGATGTAGATGGTGTTTCTCGGTAATGCACGGTCAGTGTTTGTGACGCAGCTGGCCGTCTCTTCTGCGCGCTTCTAGATTTTTCCTCCTTTAGGTTTCGCGTTGCACCAATCACAATGCTTTATTGAACGCCACATCCAATGGGCGAACACTGGAGGCGGGCATTTATCTTTACCCGCTGCGTAGTTTTGCGTGTATGCCGGTTCACAGCATCAGTGGCGGCTGCGAGAATGCAGTAAAATCGTCCTGTGTTGGGATTAGACTTGACGGGTTGCCTTAAAATTGGCTTACATAATAGCATTCTTAGTTCGGTTTCAAGGGCACTATCGGATTTGCTGTAGTAAAGCATTTGGAAGAAAGGTTTTCAAGTATTGGTTTTTCTCTGGAGGTGACAAGATCAAATAAAGCTAACATGTCTGTGGTCGGTTTTGATGTTGGTTTTCAGAACTGTTACATCGCAGTTGCCAGGAGCGGCGGCATTGAAACCATTGCAAATGAATACAGTGACAGATGCACGCCGTAAGTACAGCCCTCTGCCATCGGGGGGAAAACGATGCTGTAGTTTCTTACGCAATGTTAGACGCCGAGCTGGCACCGCGCCTGTGACACTTTATTTGATCCCTCTTCTACCAGTTATTTTACAGGCTTACATAGGCCACATAACATGAGCTCGACTTTAGTAGGTCCAGGTTCCATTAAATATCAAACACAGTCCCGGTGTAACAGCACAGGTCCAAAGGCTCATGATATTAAAGTTAAACTTGTGTTACCAAGGTGATGGCCTTTTGTCATATGAGAGTTTAATCCCCATGCTACATTGATCTCTGAATCGTGACTCATATGCATCATTGAGCTCCAAAACAAGAAAACCAGATCAAGCGCCCTAGAAACTCTAGACTTAACCTGAGCTTAACAAATTTTATGCTATTTCCAAACCAGCTTTTATATTTAGGTATGGCTTTTAAAAACTACCTTTAACATGCTGCTTTGGTAAAAGTCTGAAATAGGTTTTAATCTGTGCTGATCTAGGTCAATAATTAAACTTGTAACATTTTACCTCCCCACAGGGCATGCATTTCTTTGGCATCTAAAAACAGAACAATTGGAAATACTGCAAAGAGTCAGGTACAAATGTACTATATAGTTAAAGCTGAATATATAAATCCATGTACGGTGTGTTAAATACACAGTATTTTTTGCAGATCATTACCAACTTTAAGAACACGGTTCATGGCTTTAAAAAGTTCCATGGTCGAGCATTTGATGATCCTTTTGTTCAAAGTGAAAAAGCGAAGTTACCTTACAGACTTCACAAAATCTCCAATGGCAGCACTGGAATCAAGGTTAGCATTTTGCCTCACACACTAGCTCTACTTTGTCACATCACAATACAACGTCTAAGGCTTTATTTTATATCATTCCTCACATGTTGCTATTAATGTAGGTAGAAATTATTAATGCTTACAGTAATTTATAAAATGCTGCTTAATATCCTTTATTCAAATAGGTTCGCTACTTGGAGGAGGATAAGGTGTTTACTATTGAGCAGGTGACAGCAATGTTGCTTACCAAACTTAAAGAGACTTCGGAAAGTGCTCTCAAAAAGCCAGTAGTGGATTGTGTGATTTCTGTGAGGAAACCATAATTCTTTGATCACAGATTTAAAAAGCTTAATTTTGTTTAATTATGTTTATAATTCCAACATATTTACCTTTGCATTTAGGTCCCGAGCTTCTTTACTGATGCAGAGCGAAGGTCGGTGATTGATGCTTCCCAAATTGCTGGTTTGAACTGCCTGAAACTGATCAATGATACAACAGCAGGTCTGTGTTTCATTACATTTAAAATATAGGGCTTTCAGGAGTTTAGAACATGATATATTTGTAATGTTCGGTCTCCTGACCATGTTCTTGAATACAATGTGAAGGAATAGTCTTCTGCTTATATTTCTAATAACACCATATGTTCATAATGCTTACCCAATCTTTAGCATTGTCTTCATTAGTCATGGGGCACAGTTTTAAAAAAGCAATATTAAATATCTTGGGGCCAGTGCACATCTTACATAGCAGGCTTAGCGTTAAACAATCTCGGATGCACATGTAACACCTATGACCAAACCTGACCTCAGATAGCGCTACTCTTATAACTGCTTATGTGCAAGGATGTTTACATTAGGGAGAACAATAAATAAAACAAACAAAAACAAAAAAGGGTAAATAAAGATCCACTGCACCTACCCTACGCAGACCGACGTGTGTGGGAAATCTTTTGTTCTTAAAAAAATTACATAACATTACGTTGTAATACAAAAGAAACTTTTCTTTACTGACCTTTCATTATTGATACAATTAGACCTGCTAATATATTGGTACTGAAATTGATACATATTTTACAATGTTTTAAACGTTTTAAACTTACAAATTAGATCTAAGAATTAAAAATGTCTTTCAGCACCAAGGACAGCAATATTGACTCTGCTATCCTTAAAGTCACAGATGCCCCTTTTCCCTCAAAATTTAATAAAAAAGTTTCAAAGCGTCTTGAGCAAAAATAAATGGGTTTGGACCCGAAAACGTTCAGAGTTGATTTAGTGATAACATAGTAGTAGTGTGAGAAGAAGGTATGGTGTATTGGTTCATTATTTATTGTTTCATTCATTATCTTCCGCTTAATTCTCTACTAGTCTCGCAGGGGAACCATCCAGGGGAACGTCTCAGGGGCGCTGGGCAGATACACCCAGGGCGGGACACCATCCATCGCTGGGCACACTCTTTCACACAGCCACACACAAAAACACACTATACAGGCCAATTTAGAGCATTCAGTTTACATTGAATTCAAGTTTTTGGACTGTGGGAGGAAACAGGAGAACCTGGATGAAACCCACGCAAACACAGAGAGAACATGGACACGCCACTCAGATTGGGATTTGAACCAGGAATCCCCAGCACTGAGAGCCGAACGTGCTAACCACTAAGCCACCGTGCCTCCCTGGTTTATTATTCATTCATTCATTCATTCATTATCTTCCGCTTATTCCTTTATGAGGGTCGTGGGGGCGTTCCCCATGCCCATCCAGGGGAGAATGTCTCAGGCGCTGGGCAGATACACCCACGACTGGGCGCCAATCCATCGCTGGGTACACATCCATTCACACAGTCACACACTCATACACACACCATACAGAGCAATTTAGAGCATTCATGTTTTTGGGATGTGGGAGGAAACTGGAGAACCCGGAGACACGGGGAGAACATGCAAACTCCACGCAGATAGGGATTCAAACCGGGAATTCCCAGCACTGAGAGGCGAATGTGCTAACCACTAAGCCACCGTGCGGCCCCCATGGTTTATTATTCATTTAATAAATTGTATAACAGTCATTCTAAAAAAAATCTTTCTTTTCTTTCATTTCATTGAACGGTTTGTATTGTTAGTTATTGTTTTGAACAGTATATTCTTGGCCGCCTCAAAAATTTTCCCATTTAGGTTTTAGGTTGAACCAATCACACTGCTTTATTGATGGGAACATCCAATGCTGTATGAAATATCTTAGGCTAGTGCACATCTTTGATGGTGTTAAACAATACTTCAGATGCTCACATGACTTCAGATGGTGATACTCTTTCTACTGCCCATGCACAACAAAGTTTACCTCAAGGAGTGTGCACACTGTGCACAACCTAAATATGAGAAACGATCCAGCAATGATTCTGTACCAAGTCACTGGAGGAAACCCTTGATGTTAAAAACATAATGTTAGATTATACAGGAGTAAATTTTCTTTACTGACCTTCCATCATTAATACAAGTAGACTTGCTGATATCGTTTACTTAAGTCTTTACTTATGTTTTTAAAAATAATGTTTTACACTTGTTTTAAGCTTGCAAAAAACAAACAAAAATAAGTTGATTTGGAACACAAAACATTAGTTTAGAAATGAAACAAAACCTTTGCAGGTTTCTAGTACAAACCATGATGACATCAGTTGTGTGGGAGGTTGCAGAGGACAGAAAAGGTAACAGTAGAAACAAGAAAAAAGGGGATCTACATGTGCAGAGCTTTATGATACTTTGGTTAGCTCATAAGTGGTTAGAAAACCCTGTTACGTGGGACATCAAGCTTGTAAAATATGAGCTTGCCAGACCAAACCAACATAAGACAGATATCCACAATATACAATATTAGTTTGAAAAAATACATAAACAAATTTAAAAGAAGCTATATAAAATATTTCAGGTTACATGCACATCCTACATACCTCAGTTTTAAATGAGACCCCTACAATACAAACTAAACAATACATCAGGTGACCTTACTCTTCTGTGCATATGCAAAGATGTTTGCCACAGAAAGTGTGTGCATTCTACACAAAATAAATAAAAAAAACAGGAGAAACGCTGTGCATACTGAGCCAGACCTGACGCTACTGCACCGACCATGCTGAGGCGCTGAGGAGAACCTTAGTCCTCACATTGAGTAGGTGATATGCATGTCAACACTGCATGTTCAAATTAAACAGCTTGTTGTAATGATGCGTTTTTCATTGCAATGGTACTGTTCAAAATAAGTGGAAACACCAAATTAACATGTATCAGCTGAATATCATCTGATAATTTGTTGCTTACATGAAAAATGTTTTCTTTCATGAATTTGCAGTTTTTTGTTATAATTTTAAATCTAATTTGTTTTGCAGTGGCGCTAGCATATGGAATATACAAACAGGATTTACCAAATCCAGAAGAAAAACCTCGTAATGTTGTGTTTGTGGACATTGGTCATTCATCTTATCAAGTTTCTATTATCTCCTTCATTAAGGGGAAACTGAGGGTTAGTGCAACAATTATTTTCATAAATGTCAAATATATTTTAAAGTTGGTAAATTTACAACCCAGCAATTTTTGCACACAGTCTCACAAGGACCAACTTTTTTTTAGGTCTTAGCTACAGCATTTGATCCATATTTGGGTGGACGTAACTTTGACGAAGTGTTGGTAGAATATTTCTGTGAGGAATTCAAGGGACGCTACAGATTAAAAGTAAAAGACAATCCCCGCGCTCTACTGAGGCTCCACCAGGAGTGTGAAAAGCTGAAGAAACTCATGAGTGCCAATTCTTCGGAGCTACCACTCAACATTGAGTGCTTTATGAATGACATTGATGTATCTGGCAGAATGAATCGGTAGGCTTTCATAATATAAACATGCTTTTTACTACATAAAACAGTAGCTGATGCTCAAGTCTTTAAAATTTTGTATGTGACCTTGAACAGCAAAATAGGATCTTCTAAAAAAAGTGTAACCAGGTTCAATAGAATGTTCTAATTATATTTTAAGAGCATTTTATTATATTCTGATGCTTTTTTTTTTTGGGTACAACAGAAACCAGTTTGAGGAACTGTGTGCACACCTTCTAATAAGAGTTGAAGCCCCACTAAAAGCAGTAATGGAACAGTCAAGTAAGTTGTAAATCTACAGCAGACAGCTAACATGACTTATAGAATATAATTAAATGGTTTCTTCTTTGTGCCAGAACTGAACAAGGAAGACATCTATGCTGTTGAGATTGTTGGTGGAGCAACAAGGATTCCAGCTATTAAAGAAAAAATTTCCAAGTTCTTCTTTAAAGACGTTAGTACTACCCTAAATGCAGATGAAGCAGTGGCTCGAGGGTGTGCACTACAGGTAAATAATTCCTTCATGAGTGCATGTAATAGACAATATGTATTGTCACATGTTTACACACATTTACAACACTAACACTCACATTTATTAGCTTTACAGTGTAAAACTATAGATTTTTTACACAAGCAACTTTACCCACCAAATATTTAGTAACACCTGATCAAAAGATGAGTGAAATTGGCAAATAAGACAAATTACTAAGCAAAAGCCCAGTACTCTTAACCAGTTGAAACATAACCCAGGAAATCAGAAAAAAATGAGATGGCTCTAGCTAGGCAATAGCTTTAAGAGGGTTAATTGCCTATACCAAAAAACACGGACCACGCACAAGCATTTGCAGGTGAAACTAATATTCAGAATATTCAGAGGCAACACATTGCCAAGGGTGCTTAAATAAGCAGTGCACTTTCAACCAAGGTGAATGTCCCCAATGCCTATGTGTCGACTGATCAGGGTGATGCACATGAAAATCCCATAAAAGTAAAAGATAAAAGAATATCTCAGCCTTCCACCATATGGCAAAGCAGGAAGAGCTGCAGAGCTATAACAAAGGAAGGGTAATGGAGTAGCCCTCGTAAAGCCCTGATCCCATGTAAGGAAGCAAAGAGACCTACAAACCTGACTGGGCCAAATTTTAACGTATTCTGAGAAGAAAAATGTTTGACACAAACTAAGAAACTTAAAGGTAATTCTAACATGCACTGACCTGTATGTAAACTTCTGACCCATAGGAAGTGGGAAGAAATAAAAGCTGTAATTAAGTAATTGTATGTGTAATACCAGTATCATCTTATTTAAATGATTAACATTATTAAAACTTTACATTGTTAAAATGTAGTTATAATCCCAAATGATGTGTGTGTTTGTGTGTTTGTGTGTGTGTGTGTGTGTGTGTGTGTGTGTGTGTGTGTGTGTGTGTGTGTGTGTGTGTGTGTGTGTGTGTGTGTGTGAAGTGTGCAATTCTCTCCCCAGCTTTTAAGGTTCGTGAGTTTTCAATTACAGATGTGGTCCCATTCCCTATTACACTTCGCTGGAAGTCTTCCACAGATAACAGTGTTGGGTAAAACTTATTCCAGTAATAATCTACATTCAATTACACAAAATTGGATTTGATATGCCAGATATTCTTTAAATATTATTGAATGTAAATAATGTATTGTGGCAGTACTATAGTCTAGTTGCTTTTCTGTATTCAAACCTGTTGCAAGTAAGTATGATGGTACTAAAATTTGCCTGCAATTTTCTTAAGAGTTTTTTTTTTGCTGTTTTTGTATTTATAGTGAATGTGAGGTCTACAGCAAGAACCATCCAGCCCCCTTCTCCAAAGTCATTACCTTCCACAAGAAAGAGCCATTTGACCTGCAAGCATTTTATAGTACTTCACAAGATCTGCCCTACCCAGACACAAGAATAGGTAAGTTATGTCTGTGTGGTAATGCTTTCCATGGAAAGGGGTAGAAACAATAATTTTAATCTTCGTTTTGGACAAATCATGGCTTAGCTGGAAGAAAAAAAAGGTAAATCAAAGTTTTTACCTAGAAAGAAAGGATTACTAACCTTCTGCAATATCTTGTAACTTGACCTATTTGACCTAGTGAGTTGACTCTTATCTGACTTCATATTGTCCATCGGTACTTGAGTTTCATCGATTTTATTTCTTTGTATTTTATATCGACTGAACATTATTGATAATTTTATATTCTGTCTTTTATTTTAAAAATACATTTATTTTAAAGACATTTTATATCACAGTAAATTTAAACACTTCTCTGACATTTCAGGTCGCTTTACAGTCCAAAATGTTGTACCTCAGGCAGACGGAGACAGTTCAAAAATTAAAGTGAAAGTCCGTGTGAATGTGCATGGCATCTTCAGTGTATCCAGTGCCTCCATGTTTGAAAAACAGAAAGGTGAAGTGGAGGATGTACAAATGGAAACTGATCCCACAATTCTGAATGAGAGTAGACCAGAGGACCAGGTAGGAAGATAATGTGTCTTTGAGTATTTGTATGAGAAGTGCATAGACGTTATGAAAGATATAAATATAATTTGCATACACTAACAAAAGTATTGGGATATCTATACCCAACTGATCTGACATGTTGGGTTTTTATAACATTTTATTCTAATTTGTCCACCCCTCTGCAGTTTTAATATATTCCCGTATACTGGAAAGGCTTTCGATGTAATATTGGAGTTGGAATATTCTGTTGGAATGTTTATCTAGAAGAACGTATGTGAGGTCTCACACTGATATTGGATGAGATAACCTGTCTTACGATCTCAAATGTTGTTCCCAATGTTATCTCAAAGGTGTTAGAGTTCTTGCACAACAAACTTGGTTGCCAAAATAAATAGCTAGGTGCTTCATTTTTTTACAAACTTGCTTTTGTACACCTGTGGTAGTGGCAATAAATGAAATACATGTATTCGACGATTAAGGTTGGTCACAATACTTTTGTCTATATTCTTTAGCCTGTGTCCATCCATATAAACAATGGTTACCCAAATTGCTCAATAAAATACTTGCCACAATGTATATCATCCCTCACATTCAATGTTTGCCAAAACAATTTTAACCCTTATAAACTACTGCTGCCACAACTATTAAAATTATTAATAAACAATGTTTGACACAACTACTATAAGCCTTCATAAAAAACAGTTGCCACAACTACAATAACCCTCCACAACATTAGTGAGGAATCTGTGCGCCCACCAGAGTTTTGGTTTTAGGTTTCACTTAATATCATTTAATTACCACTTTTATCTTACTTTCTATCCTATTTTATGTATCTTTAGCAAGCTGTCAACCACACAGCTTGATTTAGGGTGTGTCAGTATGTTTTTGCTATTGTGATGATGGAAAAGGCATGTATCATACTTTTTATTATGGGTGTGTTTTTAATGTAATGTGTAATGAACCCATTACTTGCCATTCCTTTTAAAACCCTAGTCTGATCACATTTTTGTGCATTTGCTATTTCATCGGATCAGCGAATAATGGCGCAATTTTGTGTGTATTTAGACTAATATTATTTTACTTTGTAATTTAGTTATTGTTGATGTAAAAGTTTGCATAGCTGCTAACTGGCACACACTGTGGGTCTGTGCACTGCTGCGTGTCCATGTTTACATAACTAGTAAGAGTGTACACAGGTTTGATGACAATTTACGGTCAAGGTAGCAATGAATGTCTGACTGTTGGCGTCTGCCCCAGTTGCTTTCAGCCAGTCGTGCATCTGTGTTTTCCATGGCAAAGATAGCATACACCAAAAAGTAACCTTGTTATGCTGCGAAGATGCTCTAAAACAATATTACAGTGTAAAAAAATCACTATAGTATGCTAAGCACAGCTTGATTTTGGGCATGTCACTGTGTTTTCGCTATTGTACCAACGAGACAATTACGAAATGTGCAATAGGCACGTATTAAGTCTCTAAAGAAACCAATTAGCATGGCACAGCATTCTTTCAAGACCAAGGATGTCCAAAGTTTTTTTGGTCTCTCGTTTGTAAGTCGCTTTGGATAAAAGCCACTCCTTTGCCCACTCCTTTGCCCTCTCAGAATGTCTGATATGTCCTCAATTCTGCCAGAGCCACAAAATCACAGGTAATATTAATATGGTGCCATCATGTGGTAAATGGTTAAAGTTTTATGATTTATTTTTACTGAGCCAGCAAGTAATAAATAACACATTATAAGTCTGAAGTTGCGGGCTGTTTGGAATCTGACTGCGGGGATTGTACATGACTTTGGTCATGCCTGCTCAAGATTCCATCTTCCATTCACAGACTGATGCATGATCACAGCATCTCTTCAACAGAGACTGTACCATTTTTGTGACTTTAATCTTGTACATGTTGTGACAATGGGCTGTAATTGTTTTGGACTTTATTTAGAATTACTTAAGTAAATTAGGATTCTGGGTAAACTTGTGTTTGTGTGCGTTTTAGTCAAAAATGCAGGTTGATCAAGACGGCCAAAATGAACAATCCAGTGATGAGGTGAAAGTATCCAATAAGGTACAGCTTACATATAAAATATGTTTTGTTATTGAGATTTTTATATTATGTCAAGATCAAAGTAATTATTGACTTTGTGTTTATTATTTGTGTTAATGAGCATTTGTCAATAAACAACATGCTGGTTGTTGACATTTGTTTAAAGGATGAAATAGCATCTGAAAAGCAAGAAGATGGAGCAAGCACAAGCAAGCCCAAGTCAAAGGCCAAGAGTGTTGAGTTGCCTGTTCTGACCTGTACAGTCAGGCAGCTGGACAGAGAGCTACTACACAGCCTGGTAGAGGAGGAGGTAATTCAACTGATTCAAAAATTGAAAAAGTTTGTGGGAAAGTACACTTTAATGCATAGTAAATAAGTGTATTTTATTATTAATAACTGTGTTTTTTTCAATATGGTTAGCAAATAAGCTGCATGCACCTAATGTATGGGTCGCGCCGTTACAAACAAACCTGGAAAAAACAAGACACATGACTACATACAGCTTTATTGATTAGAAATTCCTTAGTAATAACCTGTTTTTATTTAATTTCAACTTTTGCTTTTACAAAAATGTAAAGCCTAAACCTAAAAAAACAAATTACTTATTTTATTATCAAAAAATTAATACAGGATATAT